>JAUCMX010000023.1:14387520-14392520 GCA_033459395.1 Hemibagrus guttatus | reverse complement strand
CTCTCCCCCCCCTCCTCTCTCCTCCCCCCCCCTCCTCTCTCCTCCCCCCCTCCTCTCTCCTCCCCCCTCTCCCTCCTCTCTCCTCCCCCCTCCCTCCTCTCCCCCTCCTCTCTCCTCCTCCCCCCTCCCTCCTCTCTGAAGTATCCTCACTTTACAGCCGTTAAACGCGACTCAGACGCTGCTCCACAATAACAGGCGCTCTACAACTGCCGCCTGTCTGCTTTATGCTAATTTCTCGCTGGCGTCTAATTGGCCAATTATTCTTCAGTGGGCGGAGTTAGTCGGGGCGCGTGCGGCTGGAAGGGTGTCAGTCGCTCGCGCCTGTGCAAAGACACGCCCACTCCGCTGTGTGCAGTGCACGCACAGGCATTTCGGCGCTCGCTGCTTCGCCCCTTCACCAGCGCGGACTCATGACGGGATACTACGAGCCGGAAAGGGAATATTTATTTGTTTACTTTTCTGCTGTTGTTCAACATGGTTTAGAAGAGGGGGACGGACAATGTGTGCGTTCGCGGAGCTGACCGCCGTTCCGACGTGAACGCCGTTGTTGTGCGTTTGTCAGGCGCATCATCCTTTCTGCTGATACAATCACACAAACTGTGACAGCTTTCACATCCACAACAACATCCAGCGGAAGCCATGGCGACACAAAACGACTGCTGTGTGAAAGTCTCCTTAAGGTAAGACGGTTTGCAGTTAAAATGCTGCAGAATGAGGAGGAGGAGGAGGAGGAGGACGAGGAGGAGGAAGCGGTTTGGCTGGGTTTAACACTCATTTCCTCTTTTGTGTGCGAGCTCTCTAATACCAAGACGAAGACCTGCGAGGCTTCACATGTGCTCATGCGTTTTATAGAGTTGCACAGGCAAAGGTCAGTGGGTGAGGCACATTATTATAAGAATGTGCTGTGACTGAGTTAAAACACAATGTAGGGTAACACACAATTTGCTAAAGCATATCCCTAGGTGTGACAGTTCTCACCAAACCTTTCTTCTACTCACTTCACCATCACCTTCACCTTCACTACCACATTAAGGCATGTTTGCTGCAGGAATTGTGTGCAAATGCAAAGACGTCGAGATTTCTCACCAGATGAGAATGTCATTCATACATCTTTTGTATCACTATCAGCCATCAAGCCTCTCTCCAGTAAGAATTTAGCACAATCACTGCACAATCAGCATGATATTTTAACATCAGTGTGATCTGTAAAACTGATACTGCATGTCATAAAATTGTGTGGTCAGAAGCATGCCCGGAGCTTTTGTCTGGCCACCGGATCTTTTCCATCATAGGGAAGTAAGTGCAATTCAGTCTGCAGGAAAATGAGCAGTAATTTTGTTTAGAAGCCATGCATGACTGGTGGCTTAGTTACCCCAGGCTCTAACACAAACCGCTAACTACCCCCCCACCACACACACACACACACACACACACATGTATGGTTTCTTTGTGCATAGAGAAAGCATTGTTTTCTGAAATGCAAAGAAAGGGCTGCTTTAATGCTGAGCTGGTCAATGGTTTTAATATTAGGAAACGATGCTGCAGATGCATGCTCGACAACGAGGCGCAGTCGTGGTGATGCGATCCGCAAGTCTGGGAGTCTGCTGCATGCCGTGGAGGTCACACCTGCACATGGGAGGGTGCTGCTGAGCGGATGAGGCGCTCACATGCTTGTCTCGGTGTGCCACGCTGTCAGTTTAAAGCCTTACGTCATGTTACACATGTGTCCGAGGCTTTCTGTACATGCACACACCTTGGAAGAAAACTGTGAATCTGCAGATCAAGTCCTCGTACAGTCCTTGTGTGCATCACGCAGACAAGAAAGGCAGGCGTTTTCTTTTCTCTAGGTCCACACCCTCAAGCCTTTGTATGACAGTTTTCTTTTATTGACGTGACAATGGGTAGGTTAGGTCCTAGTTTGCTCTTTAATGAAGAAAAGCGACAGTCATTTTGTTACCACATCAATCAAATAGAGCATTTTCCTAGTATTTCCCCCCCTGCAATCACTGTTAATGCCTGCAGATTTAAAATCCTTACGGTGCATGTTTGTGTGTTCCTTTCCTCATGTTATCTCCACTGCATCCTTTGCACTGTTCTCCACCCACCTTCCCAAAGTGTTGACTCATCAGCGCCGTTTATGATTAGACATGAATAGAAAATGACATTGCTGGCGATTTTATCTCCAAAACTTGACTCTGAGACTTTCATTCAGCATATATTCGAGACTGGTGATAACTCCTACCTCATCCTCCCGCTGGGAAATGTCTAGAGTTTGTAATCCTACATGGCTAAATATAGCTCCTTGTCTGCACTCAGATTTAGGTCTTATAGCAGACTGTGAGTGATGCCACTTTTGGGTAAAAAACAGACGTCCTGTTTACATGTCCAGTCCGCTTCCTTCTGACATTGTTTGAACTCGGCCAGTCTGAGAGTTTGCTCTCTGGGGGATGGGGGAAGCTGGTTTTTGAGAGGTGAATTGTGTGGGAACCAGTCCCATAATAGTACGATTTATTAGAACGGTCTCCTTCCTCACGACCGCGGGGGTGAAACATGAATAGCTCTGGCTCTTTAAGGTCACCTCTTAAATAGGAAAAAATGTGTCATGGCGAGTTTAAAGACCCGCTCTTTTTTTACTACTCATTGAAATCACATGTTCAGACCCCTCAGAGGAGAAGTTCTTGTTATATCAGTTAACGGCACAAATAAAGTATAACCTTGAACAAAAATGGAACCTTATTCACCTTGCTTGCTTTCTCCTCCATGGTGCATTGCTTGCAGAATTGTCCGCTTGTGACAATCACAATAAAAAATCTCAATCTTGAGAAAACAGTTAATTCAGCTTGCACATCAGTTCCACTCCACTACGCTGAGCCATTATTTTAGGTGCTAGTGTTGTTTCATTTTGGCTCGTGGCTCAGCCTATTGTCTGCTGAAGTCTCTTCACACAGCCTCATTAGCAACAGAATGACTTCTCCTCAGCCACACGGGTCCGAGCCACTCCTTCCCGCTGCTTCCTGTTACTGCAGCGTTTAGAGACATCTCACCCACGTCAGGGGTGCAGGATGTGCACGATGAGCCCGCCTTCGGTGATCTGACACAACTGAAACTCTGCCACATGGTGAGTGTCGGTTGGGGAGAAGAAATGCAAAACCAAAGATACCTGCAGAGTGATGTTAAACGTCTGGGTTAAAACAGACCACGTTAAACAAAAGCCTTGTAGGGTTTTGTTAACACCAGGTACATGAAAGTGCTGGATGATTTTAGGGAAAGCACTGCACAGGAAGTGAAGGTCAATGGGGTCACTAATGTTTTTATGACCTACTTATCTGCACTAATCTGCTTTCCTGTAACATACAGCAGTCCTTCTGGCTTTTTAACTGGATAGTAAGCAGCCATAACAATATGTGAAAACATACAGGCATCTCTGTTTTAAAAAAGCCCAGATGCTTTAAATGAAACGGAAGAACAGGAGAAGACAGAGCGAGCAAGCGACGAAGAGAAAGAGAAAGAGAGAGTCAATTGATGATGTCCTGCTTAGTTAATTAGATGCTGCTCGTTTTTCAACTCCTTTGCCTGGCAGAATGAAAAGACTAGTTGTGTTCGAGTTGAAAAGGGGAAGTGATCGGGCGGAGGGGAAGCGGGGGGAGGGAAGGAGAGAGAGAGAAAAAGAGAGAAAGCAGGAAGTGTCTCTTTCTCTTTTGGTGTCTGAAGGGCGGTGGAGGGAAAAAAAAATAAACATTTGGCCCTCACTTAAAGCAGACAAAGAGAGACATTTTGTTCATTTTAAGTGTAACATAGATAGCGTGTGTGTGTGTGTGTGTGTGTGTGTGTGTGTGTGTGTGTGTGTGTGAGATCCAAAGATGTACAGCTGGACCGCATTTATAGTTTCCCTCACACAGTGACCAATGGAGAATAAGCGGGCACAAGGGACAAACAGTAAAAGACTTGCTGATGTAGTGTGGAGCCAGGTGTGAAGCACACACACACACAGATGATGCCAGAGAAAATAAGCATTAGGACAATGACTATATTATTATACATTTATACCAATAATCAAAAATAAGAGTGGTTGTAGTTCGTGTCAGGTCGCATCACATCACCTCAGCTTGGATTATTTCCCTGTAACCGCACGCCTCACTCGATTATTGCGAACACATGAGCATTCAAAATGTTAGACACGAATCTACACTTCCTGTAGAGATTTTGTTCACATGCCCTTGCTCATCCTTCAGAATAACTCTTACTCTTCAAAAAGGCATTTCTAAAAATCTTCACCTTATAAACGTCTCATCAGCGATCTCCAGACGCCTGAGGTTTTTCTGCATAACTCATTTTTTTTTCTGCACCCAAGCATACAGCTGAAATTTGCTGAATATAAATGAAGGCTCATTTCTTGTAGATTTAAATACACATACCCGAGGCAGTTTGCCGCTTTCCGCTCCAGCAGCCTCTCTCTGCAGGGTGAGTTTCCCGCACTCCAGCCTTTTATTCAAGTACAGCTTCACTTTTCAACTTTTTTGACTTTTTAAAAAAAAATCCTCCCGACCCCCAGCGACCCTCTTTTTTTTACCGTCCAGCTCTACTGACCAGTTGGATAGAGAGGAACAATGAAGAAAATGGCGGTCATGCTTCGAGTCTTAGAGATGCAGGTTTGATTAAAGACACTGTGCCTCTCCAGATCAGAAACAGGGTTCTGGTATTGTCTCTCACAGCTGGTAACTTGAAGTAGGTCATTAAGCCCCCTTTTGTGTTAAGAAGCTTAAACAGCGTTCTGTATTGATGAACCAATTAAAGCAAAATCTTTTTGACTTAAGGTTTTGGCTATCTAACGTTATTCCTGTCTTGTTAAAATGGCAGTCTGTTTTAAAGCTAAAGGATGTAATTTGTTTTGGAATATCGATGATGCACAGCTGCTTGAGCAGACAGTCGCAGTAAGAGCTAACCAGCTGACATTGACTAAAAGACAAACTCTCTCCCGCTGACTAGTCACTGAGAGTGAA
>JAUCMX010000023.1:14320020-14385020 GCA_033459395.1 Hemibagrus guttatus | reverse complement strand
CCAGAAATTGTCTCAACTGGAACTGCCTGGACATGTTTACATGACGCCCGCTCATGTTTGGGTTCCGTATCTGCGGTTCGTCAGCGTTTTAGGCTGAGCCATGTGAAAGTAATCTTTTAATCTTCATGTGGGTGACGTGTGTTTGTGTGTGTGTGCACATGGAATAAGGCTGAATGTTTTTTTTTCCTCAGAGGAATGGCACACTCTTTACAGACTTTCATATTAAATCACGATGACACTAGTGCACTAGAGCTCATGTATAGCACAAGAGGACTGACAAAGCTTTCCTTCGATCGTGTCACGCTGCTCTGAGACGCCGCACAAGCAGGGGTTTAAAAAGATGATGAGCTTAGTAGAAACTGTGGTATGATAGGAGAAAGCTGGCCTAGTGGGTGGGAATTGGCAAGTGACCAAACTGGGCAGATAAATAGGGGGAAGTTACATCTGCCTTAATCTCAGGAACAAAGACATTAGTGTGAATAAATTAAATCCTAAGTAAAATCGATGCTTTTACTCATGATCAGTCGGTACACAATATCAGCCAGTTAATGTTATTATAACGTTATTAATGTTATTATATTATATTATATATGCAAAAATGCTAAACAGTTTTACGTTTCTAAGAGCTGCTTTCTCAACCACACACACATGAGCATGCACACCATCACGCCCACACTCCCACTCCAGTTCACTTCTCACACCCACTTCGCCACAGTATCCGTAACACGCTGGACCTCATGTAGTCTCCGCTCTGTCATTGTTTATTTAAGAGCCTATTATCCCCGATGTTTGAAAGTTGCACTCCAGCTCCCTCTCTCTTTCCCACACGCCATCCAGCACATGACTACAAATCGCACAACGCTTTCTTTGGATCTTGATAATGGCTGTAATCCCATCCTGTAGGGCTCTCGGCGCAGGGCTCGGCTGTGTAACGGTCCCCTGGGACTGCAGGCTTAGCGCGCAGGAGACGGGGCTCAGTCTTCTCGCTGTACAGATGCTCGCGGTATAGACGGCTGTACTAAGTGACTTTAAAGATTATGATGTCTTGGTGTCCAGGAAACGTGGTCAAATTGTAAAACAGATAAGGAGCGATAATGTGTGTTTTCTATGTGAGAGAATCCTCTAAGTGTAGGCACTAAGGCATACGCTGTCAGTTTGCCTGATCCAGGAACACATGAACTAAGCTTGAGGTATTAAGGATTTGTAAAAGGAAGAAATTCTGGAATAAATAAATAAAATGTTAGCATAATGGGCTTGAGCAAACATACAGGATATCCTTGCCACTAAGAGCATGCCACTTGTGTGTGTGCTGTCTTTATATCTTGTCTTCATGCCCTGTGTGAAGGATGCATGGAGTTGCAATCTAGCAAAGTAACTCGCCAGTCGTGTCCTTTATGCTAATCAGCTGCTATTCTGTGTAAGAGTTTATGACCGGAACTTATAAGCTATAGTGCTCCATATGGTCTAACCGGAAAAGCAAGAAGCGCCTCGTCCTTCAGCTTCTCTCACCTTTTCATTGCCCTTGCTGCGACTGGGCAGAGCAACGCGACAGCCGTATGGGCGTGAGGCCCAGTCCCATGCCACACAAGGTGAGCGAACAGCACGTCAGCCCCCTACACTTACTCCTCCCACCTTGCCCACCAACTGCCTTCCATTTAATCAGTCCACGGAGCCGTCTGTGGCCTACTTCACTCCTTGGGGGCAAGAATGGACTCCCCAAAGACAGGAGTTGGCTGAAACAAATAAACGTCCACTGTGGAGCAGATACAATATGAAGGCCTGCTGTGACCAGTCGTCTTGGCTGTGGTTGAGGAGGAGGAGGAGGAGGAGTAGGAGGAGGTTGGAGATCATATGGCGTCTGCAGCAACAGACGTTGTCGTGTAGTCCCTACTGGTGGCCTGTGTGTGTGAGTGAGTGTGTGTGTGAGTGTGGACACAAGGTTGACTGTCACTCAAGCCAGTTTAAGTCCTAATGCTACAGAGCCGTGATGTCAGAGCAGTTTTTTTGTAATGCACTGCGTGTCTTCTTAAATAGGACTTTAACTACAGCTACACAGGGTGATCATGAGACTACTGGTGGCCTGTGTGTGTGTGTGTGTGTGTGTGTGTGTGTGTGTGTGTGTGTGTGTTAATGGAGCTTCTATTTATTTTTAGAAAAATCGATGTGATCAATATTGCAGCACAGAGAGAAAAGTGACCATTACTCTAAAGGCCAAACTACTCAGCGATCATTTAGAGAGTCATTTCTCAGCATTGTCACCACATCCTTGGCCCCCAGCCATTTGTTTTGTAAGAAGTGAAATTATTATTAAACTTTGTGTTAAATTAAATGGAGGAAATGAACGATTTCCCACGCAAGCTGAAACCCATTTTGATTAAAATTAAAATTAAAATTTTTTCACACATTCTGTCACTTCAACAATCTGTCACGCTGCTTCTTTTTATTTTATTTCTTTAAAGAAAACGCTGCCCTGAATCACGTTTGCATTGAAATGTTTGTGATGTGTTTAATGAGTCTGGTGCTTGATGGTTGATGGTTTTTCATTGAGAAGTACGTGGTTGCTGCTGCATCGCTTTCTTTCCATCGAGATGAATGGAGGGTATATGCTGGGTATATTCGACTTCAAGTCATAACCGAATGAATTTCGACTAGGAAAAGTGACTCTCAAATCGGAATTCCTACTTGTCAACTCAAAACTCCAAGTTCAGCAAGTGATGTCAAATCAGCTCAGCTGAATTATATACAAAGTGGCACAAAGGTCAACAATGATGTAATTCTGAGGTTCCCTCTTCTTAGGCAATTGAATGCAGCATAAATCTCCCTGGGGCCATGATCAGCATGTAGAACAGCATTGTGGGTAATGTAGGAAACCAACGCGACTTGGACAAACACGAGGTTTAAACAAACACACTTTAGGCTTTGAGGTAAGAGGTGTTGCTGATATTGTTATGCAACAAGCTTGTCACATTATGATCACCACACACAAATCTCTATGTTTTCAGCCACTTGGAAAACAGATACCTTCCTTCCCATGTGACACAGCTTTTAATAACGCGAGCAATAACTCCCACTTTGAGGCTTGAGACAGATTTTATCAGTGCAGTGTTGCAGCATATCAGGCTAGCTCTTGTCCCCGGGCTTTAGTTACCATCATCACACGGGAACGTCACACGGCTTGATTGTTTTCTGTTTTGGGCACCGCAGGGCAGCTGCAGATAAAACCAGGGGCTGTGGCGTGAAGGTGATGGAGCAACCCACCGAGTTTATTCATTACCTGTCTGACCTATTTTCAGTCGAGGCTGGGGGAAAAAACACAGAAATTGGTGAAATCATTTAGAAGCATGTGTAGGTTGGGGTGTGTTTGTGTATGTTTACTTTCTGTTCTTTATTTTAATGAACTTGTAAATGGCTTTCTTCCTATTAATATTTCATTTAAATGAAGCCAATGGAATTTTAATACAGCATCTTACTGTCTGGTCCGGTCAGTGGGTGGGTTTTGCATAGAAAAAAGTCTCAATATTTATTGAATAGTGTACTCAGAGCGATCTCTGAACCTCGAGTGTCTGAACCTCGTAACCATCTCCCCATCAGTGAAGCAGTAATGAACATGCCTGACATCTCCAAATGAAACAAAGCACAGTTTCTGAGTTTGGTACTTAGAAAAGATGATTATTTTTCTGTTATGAAACAGGTATCTCAATATTTTTCTTACATGGTCCACCTAGACTCCCTGACAACGAAAACAGACAAGGGTCAAGAGACACACACAAGCACACACATCACACACTAACCCGGCACGCACACATACACATTCCAACACACCTTCCATTTTAATTAGACACAATGGGTTAAAGGTGCTACACTCTCTCTTTCTTTCCCTGTGTTACACACACACACACACACACACACACAGAAACAAGCTGCTGTTAATGAAATATGAAGGACAGTAGCTTAGTAGAGTGGAAAATTCCACACCGTGCCCTCCTGGATTTCTGATTAACAGCGCTTCCTGAACAGTGCGTCCCTCTCAGCTGGAGCCCACCTTCAAACACACACACACACACACACACACACACACACACACACACACACACATACAGTCTGCCACATTCTGTCTTTGCATTAATTTGTATCCTTGCTAGACATGCTTCTCTTGTGTGTGTGTGTGTGTGTGTGTGTGTGTGTGTGTGTGTGTGTGTGTGTTTTTCTAGGGAAGGTCAAAGGCAGATCTCAGCATCCTTGCATTTCTAGAGTGTGTATTTATACATGAATGTGTGTGTGCATGAAAAAGCAGTCTGATTGTATAGGAGTGACGATATTTAAGAGGAATATGTGAGAAAGAGGTAGAGAGGAAAACGAGAGGGAAGGAAGAGTGTGCGTATATAAGAAAGAAGAGAAACGGGGCGGATTAGAATAATACTTCATGATTAAGCTTGTATGTAACAGTGGAATATTCCTGCAGTTATGTTTTCATTTTCTGATGGATTAGTGAGAGGAATGGAGTGTGTGTGTGTGTAGTTTAGTGTGGGCGGAGATAGTGAGCAGACAAGATTTCTGCTGTAAAAAAAATCATTTGAAATCAGTTGAACGACAGACAAGTAGGTTCAAGAAAAGCCAGAAGTTTTAACCGGATTCTGTTTCAGTTCACTGGGAAGCAACAGAACTGCAGCAAAGCGCAGAGCTTGACGTAAACAGATGCTTCATTTCTACTCTGTGTTTTTTTGTCATTGTTAGATGTGAGGATTTGCAGAGGCTTATCAGTTCCCTTAGATTCTATCTGTTTGTTTATTTTGTTTGTCCTAAAGCCAGTTCATACCTTATACAAAAGTAGCTGCCTTTGTTCATGCTCTCATGTCTACTTCCCTGTCTCTCTGGTTTCCCAGTTAAAGCCGTGAAATGTTTAGCGATTTCCTGCACAGTGACGCTAAACTAAAAGTTCGGTCGTGGGGAATGCTGTCATGAGCTACGTCACAAAAGTACATCGATCAGCCATAACATTATGAGAAGTGACAGGTGAAGTGAGTAACACTGATTATCTCCTCATCATGGCACCTGTTAGTGGGTGGGATATATTAGGCAGCAGGTGAACATTTTGTCCTCAAAGTTGATGTGTTAGAAGCAGGAAAAATGGCCAAGCGTAAAGATTTGAGCGAGTTTGACAAGGGCCAAATTGTGATGGCTAGACCACTGGATCAGAGCATCTCCAAAACTGCAGCTCTTGTGGCGTGTTCCCAGTCTGCAGTGGTCAGCATCTATGAAAAGTGGTCCAAGGAAGGAACAGTGCGACAGGGTCATGGGCGGCCAAGGGTCAAAGATGCATGTGGAGAGCGAAGGCTGGCCCGTGTGGTCCGATCCAACAGACGAGCTACTGTTGCTCAAATTGCTTAAGACGTTAATGCTGGTTCTGATAGAAAGGTGTCAGAATACACAGTGCATGACGGGTCAGGGCTGTTTTTTGGCAGCAAAACGGGGACCAACACAATATTAGGCAGGTGGTCATAATGTTATGTCTGATCGGTGTATTTATTAAACAGAACTTTCAGTTGCTTTGGTAAATACATGAAAGATTTTTAATATTCAGAGACTAACCATGATGGGTAAATTGGTTAATGCTGGTCTACAAAGGTTTAGGTGAGATTATTTCACATTTTTAATGTGTGTTTAATTACGGTTATATTTACACTTCACATTAACAGAATTTCTTCAATGAATTCTGAGAAATTTGAGAATTTCAGACTACACCCAAACCCAGAGAGATCACCATATGTCAGCTTTAATAATAAAACACATTTATTAAGCACTCAATAATTGAAGTATGAATTGAATTTAACAGAGCTGTTGTCTTCATACAACACTACAAAATCGGCTTCTGAGATTAGACAGCTTCTGTACAAATCATTCTTTATTTTTATTTAGTTTTTTTTTTTCATTTTCAAGACTCTCAAATCCTCAGCAAGTTTGGTTACCATGGTTACAGCACGAACACAGCTTTATTACCGGGCCCGTAGTCGTCCCTACAGCCATCATCGTTTCCCTTTAAAGAACAGAATTGACTCAAAGACAGCCGTCATCTCATTCCTCTGTAGAAAGGGTTGCACATGAAACAATGAGAGACCTTCTCCGGACAGTTATATGAATATTAAGAGCTTCGCCTTAATATCATTCCGTGGTCGTTATTGCTAGAGTCCTTCTTTAATTTACTAGAGCACTGGCACACTGATAATACCAGTGGAGTGATACGAAGCACTGATTATATGCCATGTGCGCATATAAGAAACTGAGCCAAGAATAAAAGTCTTCTCGGGCACTCTGCCCAAAAAACAGGCAAGATTGATCGTCCATTTTGGCTTCGGAGCACTGCTTTAGTGCGAGCGTGTCAGAAGTCGAGTGTGAATGTGCGAGAGAGATGGCTCTTGCCACCCTGTTATGACATTACGATGCTGTAATGTGGTTCTGACGATTGGCGACTGTGCAGCAGCCAAGTGTGTGTGTGTGTGTGTGTGTGTGTTTGCGTGCACTTGCTCTAGTTATGTTTATCCTTATTCAGACAGGATTCTTTCTTTTTACTAATTCAATCCTGTTCATCTTCCGGACATGAAAATGATATTACGGATGTCATATCTAGAACATGATGCTGTCTGAATAGGGCTTTTGAGCAGTGTATGTTTGTGAGGATTATGTAAATGTATGTTGTATTGATGTAACAAAGGCATATTAGAGTCTGTAATTCTGTTATAGAGCAATTATTGAAACGGTTCGTGAGTTTTTAGCAGAGTCTAAGAAATATAGCACACACTCTCTCCTTATACCTGTTTTGGATGAGCCATATCATGAAAGGAGTTGTGGGCCGTGTGCAAACCCTTTACATGCTCATGCAAATCCACTGGTTGCTATACAGAGATAACAGTCCAAGAGAAGAAGCATCTGGTGAGTTCGATAGAGCCTTTGCTGTACAGTCTATTTTGTCTCTCTAAATTTTCATATCACCAAAGCATCAAGGTAGCATCAGGTAGATTGTGTTAGATGGAAATGGGATTGGAATCCTGCCGCATTTCTATTTATGAATGAAAGGGTTTTTTTTGTTTCTGTGGAATATCAGCTTGCATTCTGAGATGCTTTTATGTACACCACGGTTGTAAAGAATTGTTACCATAGCCTTTCCTATCAGCTCATAGCAGTGTATCCTAATACAGCTTTCGTCAGCAAGGTGTGGCTTTCCACAAAACTCCTCCTCACTGGCTGTTTTTAGTTTTCCGCACCATTCTGCTCGTCTGGTCAGTTAGTACAATTATATATACACCGATCAGGCATAACGTTATGACCGCTGACAGGTGAAGTGAATAGCACTGATTATGGCATCATGGCACCTGTTAGTGGGTGAGATATATTAGGCAGCAAGTGAACATTTTGTCCTCAAAATTGTGTTAGAAGTAGGACAAATGGGTAATGGTTCTGATAGAAAGGTGTCAGAATACACAGTGTATCGCAGTTTGTTGCATATGAGGCTGCATAGCTGCAGACCAGTCAGGACACCCAATCTGACCCCTGTGCACCGCCGAAACAATGGGCAACAATGGACACGTGAACATCAGAACTGGACAACGGAGCAATGGAAGAAGGTGGCCTGGTCTGATGAATCACGTTTTCTTTTACATCACGGGGATGGCCGGGTGCGTGTGCCTCGCATACCTGGGGAACACATGGCACCAGAGTGCACTATGGGAAGAAGGTCAGTGTCATGCTTTGGCCAATGTTCTGCTGGGAAACCTTGGGTCCCGCCATCCATGTGGATGTTACTTTGACATGTACCACCTACCTAAGCATTGTTGCAGACCATGTACACCCTTTCATGGAAACGGTATTCCCTGATGGCTGTGTCCTCTTTCAGCAGGATAACACACAAAGCAAGAATGGGTCAGGTATGGATTGATGAGCACAACAATGAGTTTGAGCTGTTGGCCTCCAAATTCCCCAGATCTCAATCTAATTGAGCATCTGTGGGGTGTGCAACTTGCAACTTACAGGACTGAAAGGATCTGCTGCTAACTTCTTGGTGCAAGATACCGCAGCACACCTTCAGGGATCTAGTGGAGTCCATGCCTTGACGGGTCAGGGTTCTTTTGGTAGCAAAAGGGGGACCAACACAGTATTAGGCAGGTGGTCATATCGAATCTTCAGTCATATCCTCCCTCAGATGCCATGGCTTCTGCTCGGATCTCAGTGTGTCTGGTGGACATTTCATCTTGGATGATGCTCATCAGCTGAAACCCAGTCCCAGCAAAACTGAGCTGCTGGTCATCCCAGGTGATCCATCCCCAGCCCAGGACCTTGCATTATCTCTGAACAACTCCATGATCTCCCCTTCAGCCACTGCTCGCAACCTTGGGGGTAAGGAAGGCTCGGCCATTTCTATCCACACAGGCTACTCAGGTGCTTGTTCAGTCTCTGGTCATTTCGAGATTGGACTTCTGCAACTCTCTTCTGGCAGGTCTATCTCTGAACGCATTTCGTCCACTGCAAATGATCGACTTGCCTAAGTTTTCCCACACCACCCCACTGCTGCGTTCTCTCCACTGGCTTCCGGGAGCTGCACGCATCAGATTCAAAACATTGATGCTTGTCTACAAAGCCAAGAATGGACCAGCACCATCTTACCTCAAAGCTCTCATTACTCCTCGCACTGCACCTCGCTCCCTCAGATCCGCTAGCACTGCTCGACTGCTCCACCATCTCTCAGGGTAAAAGGTAGGTATACATCTAGACTCTTCCCCGTTCTGGCACCGAGGTGGTGGAATGAACTTCCCCTAGATGTCCACACAGCCGAGTCACTGACCGTCTTCAAACGGCAACTGAAGACCTCTTCCTGAAGCACTTAAACTAGCTAATTTTTAGGTTATGTTTTAGCTTTTTAGGCTAATGGTATCCTAAGTCTGTAACCTATTGAACCACTGTTACTGTATTCATTGACAGAGACTTTAAAGCACTTTTCATCTGCCAAATGCCAGAAATATAAATGTTATGCCTGATCGGTGTATATTTTTGCTATCTAGCATTTAAACATAGTTTTTTTTCTTTGAATATGTAAAAATGAATGAAATCTAAATTGTATTTTTTTTTTTTTTTTATTACTTTAGTCTGAGAACCTGAAGTTAAGACAGATCTCAGACAGACAGGTTGTGTGAGGCGACTGTTTTTGATGGTCTGTCAGCGGCCCTAAATCAATTTTATTTAGATAGCCAGACGTGCTGAAGGAGAAATGCTTGATGCATCTGCATTCATGTCATCAGCTATTGTGTTATGTGGTGCCAGGGTGCAGCAAGGTCAGACTCTATCTTTGTGTGTGTGTGTGTGTGTGTGTGCGCGTGTGTGCGTATACAACCCAGGCCATAAGATGAATACAGACATGAGAGTGAGAGAGAGAGTAAGGACTAAAATGTGGACTATAGTGCAGATAAACGTTTCAGTTTGACTGTGCAGCTGTGTGTGTGTGAGAAGTAAGCAGCATGAGTCTGTAAAATGGTCATTCACTGCTGTCAGAGCAAGAGGAAATGAAACCGAGCGTTTCCTGTGCTGTTGCCCCTCCCATGTCCTGATGATCTGCTTTTCCAGTGCGGGGAGGGGGAGGTGAACGGGCGGCCAGGGCGGGTTGATGAAAAACAACGTCCTCATGAAGTGTACAGATGACATGCTGACATGATGCTTTATTGAGGAGTCTATTAAGGATCTATGATATTGTGAGAAAGAATTAATTTAATTTAGAATAATTATTATTATTACTATTATGAATGCACTGATCTTAGTATTAATCAGTCAGGAGCATCATAGACCTAGTCGTATGCAGAACTGAACTGCTGTCTTGTGGGACGATGTCTCTCCATACTGTCCTTTGTGTGCACTCAAATTCACGCCACCTTTATTTAATGACCAATTATTTAATGATCTTGCTCTCTTTGCTCAGGTTGGCCACCCATGTGCTCTATGTTAAAGATATTGTTTAAACCTCATCGAATTTTTTAGCAGGTTAGTTGTACTGATTGTAGAAAGGTTGCTGTAGTTCCTCCTTGCTGAGCAGTTTGTTTTGTTTTGACTCTGGTCATGAAAGATGTCCAGATCCCCTCAGATGTCATGTCATGTCATCTGCTCATTAGCATGACAACAAAGACAAGGTGTTTTAGTATCCTATAGTTTCAGACGGTTGTAATGCGAGTAAAGTACAGCCGTGGACTGATTTCCATTACTGCATACGCTGCTGCTAATGTGATCCTGAAAGCCCTGTGTGTGGTTATTCTGCTGCTGCTGAAAGTCGGCTTGGATGAATTGGGCTTCTTGCAGTCTGGCATGACTCCTAGCATTGCTGGCTTGATCAGGCTAGCTGGTATTAAACATGAACTCATCATTTCAGCCTGTCAGAATTGATCTTCTGGCTTTTTAAGGTTGACAAAAAGACAAGCCTTGTTTTGACCTTTTACTGAACACAAGTTTTTTCTGTAAAAAGAGAGAAACTTGTGTATATGTATCTATGTTTGTGTTTTATTGTTCTAACCATCTCACAGGGTGTGCTGTGTGTGCCCTGTGTGCCTCCTGCCCTGTCTGAGATCCTGTTTCGTTCTTGCCCTCATCACAACTTCTTATAGTAAATGAGTTTCCTAGAAAGATAGAGTATGACTCTACTTCTTATCGTCTTATAACATCTAGGTTTTTTTTTTTGATTGGGTTCGCATCTGTATAACTATGTACGCATATACACAAATCTGTGCGTCAGTATTTTACAGGGAAAAGTGTGCTTTTTGTTGGTTGTGCAGGAAGGAGCAGTGTGATCCTCAGCTTTGCGGTCAACTCTGTTTCATTACTCAACAGGAAGCTGCAGTTCATTAGCGGAAATGCAGAAAGCGAAGTGATGACACACAGGATTTTATTTTACACACACACACACCAAGCAACCCAGACATGTACTTACGTATGCACATATAGCACGTGTCTCTCACATTCTTGTTTCATCACCAAACCAAAAAAGTCTGAGGTCATGATTCTTACAGCGTCCAGAATGTCTGGAATTCCTCCAATGTCCAGAAAATGTCTGGAAATGCCTTTCAATGTGCTCCTGTTACAGAAGTCCATTTCCCACACGTGCCAACACACGCATACACACATGCAGTTTAAGTATATGTTATAGTACTGGCTCATACAAATACGCTATTGCTGTTTTGAATGAAATCTTTAAGAATAATTACAGATTGACTTTTTTTGGCTGTTTTTTTGGGGTGTGTGAACAATGAACAGAAGAAGCGCTGAGTCTTCATGGAAAGTTTTAATTAATTTCCCAAGATTTTTCAAGAGTTTCCTGTCACAACATCCTGCAAGTCATCAGTTTTATTCAAATGAGCTGATTATAATCGGACGTGATTAACATGCAATTAGATGTTATGGAGATTCAATGTAAATGGACCCAAATCAGCCATCTTGACACAAAAGCTAGAGCTGTGCGACTCGGCCAGGTTCCGTGGAAGATTATTTTTAGCACCCGGGTTTCTGATGTGTGGAGTGTTTGGCCCTGAACTGTGTAATAATGTGCTTGATCTTTCTGATGGAGGGCTGGTGTGATTAAACAGCTTGATAAAGCTGAGATGGAGAGTTTCGCAGCCTAGGTAGAGAAGACGAGGACGATTGTGTATGGATCCGTGTCAGGGCTTGTTATTTGCTACGTAATGCAGATCTGTGAGTACAGTACTCCCATCAGAGGTCATTGCATCCAGTCACAATGATTGAATTCAGTTAGATTTATAACACACTGTATATCAGGAGTGCAATATCCTGCTATAGGTATATGATCAGCGTCAAGGTACGACAGAAAAGAACAGAGCCTTTTTTTCTGAGCTCAGTTCTGGAAAACTACCTCTGAATGTTTCAAAGCACTCACACTGGACAAAAAAGTTAAAACATACAAATCTTTCCAGTAAAATTACAAGATACATGTTTTTAATCAATTTATTTGACCACAGAAAGTATTCAGTATCTTCTGACCAATCAGATTAATGATTCCGGTCTTTGTGGACATTCAATTAAAAATATCTTATATTTCAACTTCTCAATCTTTTATTCTCAAACCTGAACATTGCCAGATATTTAATATAGCGCGTATTGTATAATGAAAGTGGCTTTAAGTACTGTGACATTTTTGCAGAATGGTTGCCTATCGATTTGTCGTTTGCTAGCATGGACATAGGGTCACAAGTACATATTAAAAATCCAGTTAACAATATAATTATTCAGCTGTAGCCTCTGACACAAGGTCATACCCCTTCTGCTCACAGTCATGACCATATTGACGTACAGGTTACAAGTAGCTACTTACACATTCTGCAGAAATCATTAGAAAATCCTGATGTCAGGTGCCGCATACAGATCCCAGAATCTTAGAGACCCAGAGAGAGAGAGAGAGAGTATGTGTGTGTGTGTGTGTGTAACTTGCTTATTTATAGTGATTCATTTCCTCTCACAGTAGATCAATTTGTGCATCTGTCAAGTTTCTCTATTAATCAATTTGAACAGGAAGACAAGGGTTCGAAGCTGTTTGCGAGTTATAACAGACATCCAAAACGTATCTTATTTATAGCTGAAACATACACCTACGTGGAGTGTGTCCGTTTCGACAAGCTTTTCTTCTGCGACTGTAGCTATAGCCCCATAAAGCACAGCCTCTGTCGATGCAGCATACACACACACACACACACACACGTTACTAATAGCACTCCTGCAATCAGAAGATATAACTCAGCCTAACAGCTTTATCTCTTATGACGATAGTCCATCAGTCCATGTGTAATGACCTCACTGTCCTCCATTCTGGCCACATTAGGCTTAGCTCTCTTTAGTAGCACCTTTAAAGACCTTATTGTATTGTGTTGCAGTTGGAAGGCAATGAGGGAGGCGGTAAGACTTTTAGTTCATGCCCAAGGAACTGCTATAGTCAGCAGCATAGAGGAGGGGCTTGGAGAGGGGCTTGTGTGTGGTCCGTGGGTGTGTGTAGGCGAGGAGAGTTGCTGGGGTCGCACTTTGACTGGGGGTGGAAAAAGCAAGTCTGTTGGTGGTGTTTCTTTGGGTTAATTTAAAAATAGCTAGCAGATGCTAATAAAACAAATAAGCAGAATGAAATAGAAATGTTTGGAAAAATGTTAGTGGAGAATCTATGATGTCCTGCAGTAAGATCAAGAGAGGGACAGAGGGAGAATTAAAACGTATATGCGAATTAGAAATGCGTGCACACCACGGTGAATGTGCTTCATGCTCAAGACCGAGAAAAAGAACATTTTTGCAATTCTTGTAGTCAGGATAGAAGTTTTTCTCAGATCTGGCAACCCTATAGGCGAGGCTCTTTGAGCTAATACTTTTATGACTGGTTAACATCAATGTACATGTCTTATCACATCGTTTATCAGCCAGTAAACACATTTCAGACCCCTGAAGTCGGTGCGCCACATGCAAGTGTCCTGGGTGAAACAGCAAGATTAACGTGTTGTGCCTTGTTCCACATTGTATAATGTTGGGGGAAAATTGAATGCATGTGTGTGTTGTATATGGAGGGGGTGGCTGCTCAGCTGGGTGCAGTAGGGGCATAGGGTTGGGAGTAAATTCTGCATCTAGCTTCATCATGTTAAGAAGCTTATACAACACGGCAGGAGGTTCCAGAGGCTCGGCTACTCAAAAACAAATCCAAAAATAATCAAACGCTCATAATAGATCACATTACATGCCTGTTGAAGCTTCCTTTATGATGATCACCAAGATTCATGTAAAGCGATTTAGTACTGATTTTGAGTGTGATAACCTGTTGAGGTTAATTAAGTAATGTATAAGTAAAATAGTCTAATGGAAATAGACTTTAAGTTAATTCCATTAATTGAGCTATTGAATCTGAGCCATTGATTACCCTGATGGTCTCTTTGGGTTTTTTGCCGATGGTTTGTCCAAATGATGTACTTTTAAGGTCCTGTAAACCCATAGCAGGGGTTACATAGATTAGTCGACTAGCTGACCAGTACGTCCACTAGTCGCCTCTGTTGGGAGCTCTTGATTAGCTAAGTGGTGGAGGGAAATACTGTAGAAAAATCTATGAGAAAAAGTTATGCCACAATATTTATACCGAGCTGTTTTCCTATATCATGCAACAAAGATTAGCCAAATATTTGAGTCACGTGTTTCGACTTTGCTTTCAGGCTCGTGTTCTTAAACACTGGAATGTCGATTTTTAACTTTATTATACGTAAATATTTTGAAAGATCACATAGTATTTGAAAAGTAGAATCTATTACAGCTATTATGATGCCATTCGTTTATACGAACCTATAACCGTTTGTACATGTCTGTCTTCCTGGCAGGATTCGTCCTCAGATGGCGAAGGAGAAGATCGAGGGCTGCCACATCTGCACCTCCGTAACCCCCGGAGAGCCCCAGGTGCTGCTGGGTAAGGACAAGGCCTTCACGTACGACTTTGTGTTTGACATGGACGTCCATCAGCAGACGATCTACAGTGCCTGCGTCCACAAGCTTATTGAGGGTTGCTTTGAGGGATACAACGCTACAGTATTCGCCTACGGGCAGGTAAAATTTGCAGTACACACATTTAACAGAACTCAAATGACTTCCATGTTTCTATTTTGGTTTCCTGTACATTTTCCATAAAGGCCATGGGTGCACGTATGTAAATCTGTGCTCTCTGCCGAACATTTCTTTCAGTAAATGCTTACTACCAGCTTTTCTGCTACACTAGACCTGTATTTCTAAAGCAAGTAAGGCAGAAATACTGTAAAAGCTGTGCTGACCTCATGGCTGATCTCATTAAAAGGTCAACGCGATGTGACAGCTATGCTGAGTGTTATTGTACGTAGACTCTGGGCCTCTCGGACTAATTCATCACACACTCCACTTCACTGCTACAGCCTCTACTGCAAAGCAGTCAGGATGAATTGCCCCACTTTAAATTGTTTTCTTTCTCAGTAAAGAAGAAAAAATCGGTGTGCATCCTGGAAAAGCTGGACATTTTTAGTCTTGTTTTCCAGTCACACCTGGGAAATGTTATTGTATATGCTACTGTCATTGCATGTATCGTGTAAAAATAAAAGGTCAGGTACACTCACTGTCACTATGTGGATCTGAACCTCAGCGTTATCTATGGAATAAAACGTGACATTATGGGTTGTTATGGAAAACTAATGTTACAAATGATAAGGAAGTGTTAGGAGTTGTATTGCTGATGGCAGAGATTCTAAGATGACCCTGTACATATTACATTATTACCGCTGTAACATGTATGTTGTGGGAAAAATCCTGATAAATGATTTTCTAAAACAGTTTCCATAATAAATGCTGCTTCTTTTCTGTTTTTCCATTTGTCTGAATAATACTTTTTGTTTATTTATGTTTCCATGGCGACAGACTGGTTCTGGGAAGACATACACCATGGGCACGGGCTTCGACATGACCGTGACCGAGGACGAACAGGGGATCATCCCACGTGCTGTGCGTCAACTCTTCCAGGGCATTCAGAGACGGCGAATGGAGGATCAGGAGAGAGGCACACAGCCACCTGAGTTTAAAGTCAGCGCTCAGTTTCTGGAGGTATGACGTGCACTTAGTACACATAATGACCAGTGCCTTCTTGCAGAGTGGATGTTGCTTAATCAGTCAGTTTTACTCTAGCTGTTTAAAGTAAATCTTTTTTTTTTACTTATTATCTTCTGCAGTTGGGAAATGTTTTTGAGTCGATATGTTTAGGTATGGGTGTGCAACGAAATAATATTTTATTTGGACACATGTTATAGGGTGAAAGATGATTTAAAAAAAAGAAGAGGCTTCCCCAGAGTTTTAATCGGTACGGGGGGGAACCCATCATCTGTAGAGGCTGGAGCGTGTTGAAAAGGAGCCAGACAGGGTCAGAGAGTAATTGAAAAGGATGGAGAGAGATACAGAAAACTGATGACAGTCTAAGTGAAAAGCCCAGGATGGTCTATCATCAACCAGACAGAGCACAAACACACACACACACACGCATACAAAATGATGCCTGGGTAATCAGTTTAAACCTGCATCCTTGTGTTTTAACCCTGCAGCTGTGCAGACTGCTGTGTGTTTGGAGTCGCTGCTCATCCCGGCTGTCTGTCTCAGCAAATTATTTAGGGAATCTTTCAAAAGCATCTCTGTTGCTGTAAATGAATGGGGCTGTCCCTAGAGCCGGGCTTAATGGGCTGGTATTATTGCCCCTTATGCTATTAGAGGAGCCCTCTGTGCAACTTTTGGGGTTTCTCTCTCTCTCTCTCTCTCTCTCTCTCTCTCTCTCTCTCTCTCTCTCTCTCTCTCTCTCTCTTTTTTTTTTTCAGACTCCCTGTCTTTGCCATCTTTCCTTGTATCCTATCACCCTCTCTCCTTTCTTTCTCCTTTCTTATTATCTTTGTCTTCATCACTCACAGAATTCAAACCTAATTTATTTCCGAATCTTTTGTGTTTATGCAGCAGAATGATATCACTCATGATCAGGTTGCTCAGTCGTGGATCATAGTGCATGTGCTTGCCTTGCAGCTCTATAACGAAGAAATCCTGGACCTTTTCGACAGCGCCCGCGATCCTGGCAGGAAGTCCAACATTAAGATCCATGAGGACAGCAACGGAGGCATCTACACTTCGGGAGTGACGTCACGCCTGGTCAGCTCAGAGGAAGAGGTGTGGTAACGGTTGTATGTATATTGCGTGCATGCTCACATATTAGTGAAAATGGTTTTCTTAAGGTGTGTCTGAAGCATGTGTGTTAAAGCATTTGAATCCAGGAATCATAGCATTAAGCAGTGAATTAATGAGCTACTCACGATTGTGTTTGACATTCAAGAGCATGAATAATGTATACAGTACATTTAAGCTGTGTTTCCGCCAAGTCTTTCTAAAGTTCTAAAAGGTTTATGTGTTTTCCATAACAAGAACCACATGGTCCTGTTTGATTTTCTAACACAATGCAGAAACTGGGGCTATTATGTAAAATATGAGAAGTAATACACACTCAGGCAGTTGCCTGATGGCTAAACCGTTTTTCTGTGAAGCTTCTATTTGCTCAGTCAGCAGTATTCAGCACGACAACCTATTTATTTCCTTATCTACAGAAACGTGCTAAACTGCTCTGCTTTCTTCAGTTGAAATGTTCCTGGAGCTTGAGTTTGACATTGACATGAATTCATGAAAACTGTGCTTTGTTGGATACATGATTCAGCTAACATCTGATCAAAATCTTCTTCCTCCGTGTGTGGGATGCCCTCGCAGCTCCTCCAGTGTTTGAAACTCGGCGCTCTGTCCCGCACCACAGCCAGCACTCAGATGAACGCCCAGAGCTCCCGTTCCCACGCCATCTTCACCATCCACCTGTGCCAGATGAGAGTGTGTCCTCAGACCCAGATGGTACAAACCAATTTATTTAATACATTAGGAATAAACCACAATGGTGCATACTGTTCTAGGAAAATATTTACCACGTGGTGGAGTTACTGTTACCATGTCTGAAGTGTTTTGTTAGTTGATTTATTTATAAATCTGAAATAATTTATTAAAAATCACACACAATACTTTGAATCCATTTTCTGAGGATAAAACAGGTTAGTTCCTGTCAAGTTAGCATTATAAGTGACACACACACCCTATCACCACTTACAGGTGAAGTGAATAGCACTGATTAATCTCCTCATCATGGCACCTGTTAGTGAGGGGGGATATATTAGGCAGCAAGTGAACATTTTGTCCTCAAAGTTGATGTGTTAGAAGCAGGAAAAATGGGCAAGAGTAAGGATTTGAGCGAGTTTGATGAAGGGCCAAATTGTGATGGCTAGACCACTGGATCAGAGCATCTCCAAAACTGCAGCTCTTGTGGGGTGTTCCCGGTCTGCAGTGGTCAGTATCTTTTCAAAAGTGGACCAAGGAAGGAACCGGCCATGTAGTTTTGGATTTTGTTTTCCCTTAATAGTAAAAACCTTCATTTAAAAACTGCCTGATGTGTTTACTTGTGTTATCTTTGACTAATATTTAAATGTATTTGATTATCTGAAACATTAAAGTGTGACAAACATGCAAAAAAAAAAAGAAATCAGGAAGGGGGCCAACACTTTTTCACACCACTGTGTGTTTTATATATATATATATATATATATTTTCATTCCCAATGACTCAATAGTCATTCCCTCAACCAGCCTTTCGCTTTTCCTCAATTAATAATACAGATAAGACTTCTTGTCATGCACGAAGAAACCACAAAACACAAAGCCATTTGTTCTGAAGTAAATTTTTTGTTATAGAAGTACAAAAGTGCTGACACTGGAGATTTCACCCTAAAATGCTAAATAAACATCTCCGAGGGAATCTATATCAATGATTACCGTTTTCATGCATTTATCCGTTTTTATGGTGGCTTTTCCATACAAGTAGCTTTGTCAGTTTTTCAATAGAAATGATAAAGTATTTAAAAGATTTCATAAATATAAAGTTGGAACTACTGTCAGACATGCTGTTATAAAAATTAATCAACACCTTCAGGCCAATCAGATTGGAGAATTGAATAGTCCTGTGGTATAATAATTATTATCAGAGAGCTTACAAATAGTAACCAATAGATTCTAATTGTGCTCTCATCTCAAAATGCTGTATCTATATTAACTGATAACAATGCAAATAAACTGTTAAAGATTGTTTGTCATGCTTTAGGCATCAGCAATTGTTCTTTTTCTTTATTTAAAGGCAAACGGGTCTGTGAGTGCTGAAGTGAACGGTGTAGACGATGGTTCGATGCCCCAGGCCGAGTACGAGACCCTCACGGCAAAGTTTCACTTTGTGGATCTGGCCGGATCGGAACGGCTCAAGCGCACAGGAGCCACGGGGGAGCGGGCGCGAGAGGGCATTTCCATCAACTGTGGCCTGGTACAAAATAGTTGTCCGAGGTTTCTTAAACTAGCTTCATTAATACGTGTCTTTGTATAGCCACCTTGCCTAGTCAGGGAATTTAACTTCATTTATTTGGAATTAATTATTGCTACACAGATTTCTGGTGCATTCAGCACTTTCTGTTCGCTGTGATGATGTGACAGTAGCTTGCATCAAGAGTATGCAAGTTATGCTAGCTCAGCTATCAGAGTGAGAAAGCAGTGTAAGATGAGCAATTTTTTTTTGTTTTGGATCAAAGCCCGACATTAATGTTTCTGTAACTCAGTCAGTCAGTAGTAAATGGGGCCCCTTTGAAAGAGGTTAATTGTACTTGAATGTGTGTATATAACTGAATGTGTATGTGTGTCGCAGTTGGCGCTGGGTAATGTGATCAGTGCGCTCGGAGATCAGAGTAAGAAGGCGGGTCATGTGCCTTACAGAGACTCCAAACTCACTCGCTTGCTACAGGATTCGCTTGGGGGGAACAGGTAACACAACACACAAACATTCACACTTGCATACACACTTCCAGGAACAACACATAAAATTAAGCAGTCGCTCACATACATGTCCTCAGATATTTGGTAAAAATGTCAGCGTGCACACACGCATATTTTCCGAGATTTCATTTATGACGCAGTGCGTTTGTACATGTACAGTGAAGGCATTGTTATTCTCTCCTACCCATCTGAAGGTTAATGCATGCATGCATGCAGCTTTGTGTGTGGATGAATGTGTGTTTATGTGTATGCGTGTGTGTGTGAAAGTACATGACTCCATGGCGGTGATATTTAGCCCACAATATGAGCAGACTCACACACAGAGATGTTTATGAGGAGGATTTCTGAATTATAGATGAGTGTCTGTAAACACAGATCCACCCTCCAAACATGGACAACAAGCATGCAAAACTCTGTATGTGTGTGTGTGTGTGTGTGTATGCATGTATGCTTAAACATATTTGTTTGATTCACTTCCTTTCTCCCACCTCGTGCCTCTAGCCGTACAGTGATGATTGCCTGCGTCAGCCCCTCTGACCGTGACTTCATGGAGACACTAAACACACTGAAGTACGCTAACAGGGCACGCAACATCAAAAACAAGGTGGTGGTGAACCAGGACAAGACCAGCCAGCAAATCAGCACACTGCGGGCCGAGATCGCCCGTCTGCAGATGGAGCTCATGGAGTATAAAACGGTGAGGAAGATTATGATGAAGGACTAAATGGAGGATTTCAGTTGAATTCCTGATGGTTATATGAAAAGGAGCAAAATGAATATTGAAATCGAACTGCAAGCTTCTACTGAGAGGCCAAGGACTACATAGCACCACCTTGTGGAGAAATGGCACTATTGCTTTATCCTCCCCCAGGTTTTGCATAAATAGAATGATCACTGCAGAGATGTGACCTCACACATTTTTGGTTAATTTCCAATCGATTTATTATATAAAATTCAGAAGCAATACACACATGACCTCAATTCTCCTGCATACATGCATTCCCCAAGTAATCACATGACAAAGGAATGATCATTATAGGTTAAGCAGTTGTGAGCACTTTCATGAAATTTTCTGTGCTGCTGGAATCGGATAAATGGCCACAGAGGATATTTATGTCATATTGCATTTCTATGCTTTTTTTCTTTCAAAGGATGGAAATTTAGTATGGCAGAAAATGATGAATGCAATAAACTTGAGTTAAAGAATTAAGTGCAAAATATTTCATCTGTACTCCAAATAGTTCAAAATTTAAGAGCATAAATATACCTAGATATCGACCTAATGGTGGCGCTAAACCAATCCGGGGCTGGAGCACGAAATTGGTGCAATGATTATTTGCACTATACCCAATTTGCGTGGCAAATTTTACAACCTGCAACAGACTCCCATCATAGAATAATAATAAGAACAATAACAAACACAGTAGGTGCTAATACAATGTCGGTGCTTGTGTACTAATTAAGAAATAAAAAACATGATTAAGCGCGCTGTTGTAGCCACAGAATAACTCATTTGTAGATCATTTTGTTGCAAAACTGTTGGTCCCTCACTAGCCTCTTTCTTTTTTCTGTTTTCAGGTTAATAAGACAAACAAATGCAACTTGTCATGTTATTGATAAACCATAAAGCACCAAAAGTCCTCTCTCCTGAAGAATTTGCTTGTGGTGGAAAACTTAAATGATGTAGACTCTCCTTTCGTGAATCTTATATGGAGATTTTTGTCATTGGCATTTCTTTGCTTTTGATGTTACAAGCAGGCAAGTCTGGAAAAGGCCTAGGGACACAAGAGGTGAACGAGTGTTTGTGGAGGAGCATGATGACACAGATTAGCAGGATGTGGGTTTATAGGATCTCATTTCACTGTCATGTCAATGAGGCACAGCGGTAAATGAACTGTGCGGTGATGGCCGGGATGAGAGAAGTCCAGACGCCTGAGTGGCATTAGTGGTTAGCGGTGAGCGTCAGTGATATTGAGAGACAGTGAGAAGCTGTACTAACTCATTAACAAGGAGTGACTGGTAGCAGTGCATGAAGAGACTTTCATGTCTGTATGTGAGTAATTACTTCCTTCCTGTCTGTTCTCCTCTACCCCTCTGCAGGGGAAGCGTGTAGCCGGGGAGGACGGCTCAGAAGGCTTCAGTGACCTGTTCCAGGAAAATTCCATGCTGCAGAGGGAAAACGACAACCTGCGCATGCGTGTGAAAGCCATGCAGGAGACCATCGACCACCTTAACACCCGAGTCACTCAACTACTGACCAATGAGATTAACCTGTTGCTAACCAAGACAGGTCAGACACATACACACGACTTGTCAGGACACTGCACCATAAACATAAACATAGCTCTTTGTTGAATCATCAATGAATACATTTTGTGTTTTTCCGTAGGGGAAACTAACGAGGAGATTGGGAATCTGATCCAAAACTACATTCGGGAGATCGAAGAACTCAGGTGAGTTTCGTAATTTTCATCATGCAAACATTTCTGTTTAAAATGTCTCTGTCAGGAGATGGACATCACGCCATTTGGTCTTCCTCAGGTCTAAGTTGTTAGAGAGCGAGGCGATGAACGAGTCTTTGAGACGTAGTGTCTCTCGTCTCTCCTCCCGTTCTCCTTACCCTGCCTCTCATGCACCTGCACCTGGACACCCTCTGGGCTCCTCCCCATCCGTTTCCATGGAGGCCGAGATGACGGACGTGCTTCGCCGTGCCAAGCTGGACATCGAGAGGCTGAAGAAGAAAGAGAGGAATCAAAGGCGCAAGAGGTGAGTGCTCATGGAACACAAGCAGTTACCTGAGCTTCTGGTCACACCAACAGCCAGTAAAGGATATTACCATGCAACCTTCAGTAAACTTCTCCCCTAATCATCCACTGACCAATTGAATTTTTAACCACCGTATCTAGACACAACAAGCTTTCGCTACAAGACTTGTGAATGCCTGTGATCTGGCTGGCCACTATCCCATAATCTAAGAGGTGGGAATTAAATTGAACTCATATTTTCCCAAACTTTAATATGCTGGACAAGAGGATCTGGAGTAAATCCCATTACTAGATAAAATCACTTTCAATACAAATTAATCTGCACTAATATAATTTTCTTCATAGCTGGCATGTCTTGCTAATCCATTCTCTCTTTGTTATTTTAAAATGCATTAAATTCCTTACCAATTTAATGTACCATGTTTATTTAAAACAAAAAATGCAAATTGTAATTGTAGTAAAATGGACACTCGGGGCACATTCACATGCACAAACACACTAAAGACAATTTATATATACCAGTCAGCCTACAACACTTGGTAGGACACCAGAGCACCTGGAGGAAACCCCTGAGGAAAACACACAAACTGGGAGCACAGGGTGGAGGCGGGAATCGAACCCTAGAGCATGGCACCTTGCACACTCACGTTTGGCACAATTTAGATTAGCCAGACCACCTAATGGCATGTTTTGGGAGGAGGACTTCCCAGAGGAGACTTCACACAGACCTCAGGTCAGAATCGACCTGTGGATGCTGGAACTGTAATGCATGTTCCCGCCGTGTGTTTCTTTAGTAGATTCTGGATACAAGATAGAGAAGTGGAATGAATTCCACATGTTTTTGGTTTGCAAAAGTAGAAGCCATAACTCTTTAAAGAAGCTGTATGTCTGAGTTGGAATGAAGCGTGAGCTATAAAATATGCTGATCCTCAGATTTACCTGACAGGTTTGTGTGCTTTGAGATGTGTGTGTCTGAATAATACAGAGGACAACATTCTGGCACAGATACAAATAGTCCTCAGTAAATCTCTCAGTGCAGTGGGGAGGAGGAAGGGTAGTAGTGGAGGGGTCTAATTTGGCTGTAATGAGAAAGAGGCTTCAGGTAATAGCTGAGCTCTTTGATCCTCACAGTTCTTGCTGGTATTATGAGACAGGGAAAGGATGACTCAGACTGAGCAAGTGCAGAAGCAGCAGCCCTGCCATTAATCTTTCCTGTCCTTTAGTGTGAAGTCAAATCACTGTTTGACAATTTCTTGACCGGTATAGACTTATAAAACAGTTCTTATTAAGTTTTATGGATGAGGATTGCGCCTTGACCTTTAAGAAAAACACATTTCCAATCTCAGGTCCTAGGCTCTGTATTCCTAGCGTGAACAAAACAAAGTGTACTAATCAATTATTGGACTAACAAAGTTGAACAAATAAATAAAAGTCCAGCATTAAATCCATGAATCCTTGTTCGGTAGTGGTTTCTTGTTTGTGCTCATCAGAATGACTTCCAGAGTTATTGTTCTATGGTTATTATTGTTTATTATGTAAGGAATAAATACTCAGGTACCACTGCTGTTATGGGAAACTAAATAATGACTAGGAGGTATGATCCTATCCCTGTGATCCCATACCTTCCTCCTAGTTCCTTACTTCCTTTTATCATGTTTCTTCCTGTCATACGACACCAATCTGGTAATAAACGTCTAGTATTAGAAAATTCATCAGCATCTTCTGATCAGATTTAAGAATTCAGTAGTTCTGTGATATAAGCTATAGTAAAGCGTTTTATTTATATATTGTGCTTTTTCAGCCCAGAAAGGGAGAAAGGCTTGAAGAAAAGAGCAAAGCTGCAGGCTCAGGAGAACGGTCAGAGCTGTGAAAGCAGAGAGAACGGAGACGGCGACTCGGATAACGAGCCTGAAGTGGTCAGAACTCTTTTCGTAAATAATATAATTTGGAAGAAGTATGCAACATCATTCTGAGTTAATTCGGTGTCTCTATTCAGGAGGGTATGTACCCTCTGCCAGAAGAGGAGAGCGGCTGTGATGAAGACGAAGAGGACGAGGAAGAGGAGATCCGAGAGGAGGAAGAATTTGACAGTGACGAGAGCCTGGTGGACTCAGACTCTGACTCTGATGAAAAAGGTATACAGGATTGCTTTATACATGGGATAAAGACATTCTTTTGCAAATGTGAATAGATTTGGAAACCCTTTTATTCCAGCAAACCTCCAAGCCGACCTCGCAGACCTGACCTGCGAGATCGAGATCAAGCAGAAGCTAATAGATGAATTGGAAAACAGTCAGCGGCGGCTGCTGACATTAAAACTCCAATATGAGGAGAAGCTCATCCTGCTGCAGAACAAGATCCGCGATACACAGCTAGAGAGAGACCGCGTACTGCAGAATCTCAGTGAGTCTTTGCCACACAATGTTTTATAATGATTAGACTAACCGTGTGCCCTACTAATCACACAATGTGTATGCGATTATAACAGTGTCCATGGAGAACTACACAGAGGAAAAGGCCAACAGGATCAAAGCGGAGTACGAGAAGCGTCTGAAGGAGATGAACAGGGATCTGATGAAGCTACAGGCAGCGCAAAAGGAGCACGCTCGCTTACTGAAGAACCAGAGCCGATACGAGAGAGAGCTCAAAAAGCTGCAGGCTGAAGTGGCTGAGATGAAGAAAGCCAAGGTGCAGTAGAAGCAGAAACGAGGACAAGCAGAATATAGAGAAATTCTGCCACCTAGAGGAAAAGAGTAGCCATTAACAGTCTGGTGTAGAAGTTCCTGCATGAAACATAAATGAAGAAACGAATCTTGTAGATTTATAAACTCGTGTTATAGAGAGTTGTATTTGACAAAGCATGATTCTGATTTAGCGTGATTAAACTGGAGCTCGGAATTTCTAGGAAATTATAGGCTGATTTGTATCTAACACAAATTAGTTCACTTTTTCAAGCTGAACATTATCGCAGTTGATTAATGTAGCTTGGTGTATTTAAAAGCTAAAAATCATGATCATTAAAATTCATTAACCTATGATGGGGAGCCATGTTGAATTGTTGTGTTGTTCTGTATTAATTCTCAGTGTGCTGTTTGTTCCTTCTGTTGTAGGTAGCGTTAATGAAGCAGATGAAAGAGGAACAGCAGAGGAGGAGGATGATAGAGGCCAAGAGGAACAGAGAGATCGCCCAGCTCAAAAAGGAACAGCGACGGCAAGAGGTTACATTACGTTACATCATCACAGCACCAGCCTTGTGTTGTCTATTTCAGTGCAGAAAGCATGCCACATGTATTCTGTTCAAATTCACTACTCATTGGTTTTGGTTTTGTTGCATTATTCATTGTCTACCGCTTATCCGAACTACTCTCGGGTCACGGGGAGCCTGTACCCGGCATCTCAGGTGTCATTGGGCATCAAGGCAGGATACACCCTGGACGGAGTGCCAACCCATTGCAGGGCACACACACACTCCCATTCACTCACACAATCACACACTACGGACAATTTAGAGATACCAATCAACCTACCATGCATGTCTTTGGATTGGGGGAGGAAACCGGAGTACCCACAGGAAACCCCCTTGTTGCATTATATTTAAGAAATTGATGAAATATTTTCATCAAGAGTATTAGTATGAGTATGAGTATTTTTGAGTAGTATGAGTATTTTTCGGACATTTCTCACTCTGCAGTATCAGATCCGTGCCCTTGAGTCGCAGAAGCGGCAGCAGGAGATCGTCCTCAGGAGGAAGACTCAGGAGGTGACAGCTCTGCGTCGACTGGCTAAACCCATGTCGGAGCGTGTGGCAGGCCGCGTCTCTCGTCGTCCACCCAGCCTGGACTCTGGAGTCGAGCTCTCAGCCGGCACCACCACCTCCACCACCATGTCGTCAGAACCCGAGTCTAGTCGTTCTGTCTCCAGCATCGTCCGCCAGTGGAACAACAAGCTGAATGGATACCTGGGAGAGAGCGAGGGATCTGGGGGAGGATTGTCCCGGCTGGCCAAGTCAGTGTCCGCTTTTTATTTATTTAAAAACGGAACTACCCTTTTTTTTTTTTTTTAAAGAGATCAAATAATTGAGAACAAAACATAATGCGTAATGACAATCCTGTTTAAAGCACTATGAGCAAATAGAATATTGTTTATAAGAACAAGATTATTTATCTTACTTAAACCTTTTTGTCTGGACCTTGCAGTGGCAGGAAGAAGTTACAGAGGAAAGGTGTGAGCAGCAGCTTCTCAAAGACGGCGAGGCAAAAATGGCAGGCTCTGGAGAGGAGGGTCATGGACATAGTGATGCAGAGGATGACCATTGCCAATGTGGAGGCTGACATGGACCGCCTTATAAAGGTAGCACCTGCATGCGTAATTTGAAGAGGTTTTCAAACATGTAATTTAGAATGCAGTTTTTCATTCTCATTATGTATTGCTATCAACTTCATCAGAAACGGGAGGAGTTGTCCATGCAGCAGGAGGCGCTGTTGCGCAAGCGAGAGAAGCTCCTGAGTGAGGGGCCTAGAGAGGAGGAGGACGAACGAGTTGTTCAGGAGTTGAATGAAGAAATCGAGGTGCTCAATGCCAACGTCGACTACATCAACGACAGTCTGTCTGACTGCCAGGCCACAATTGTACAGATTGAAGAGACCAAGGTTAGTGTCTGTTCACAATTGTATACAGCGTACCCATTTAGCTAGGCGTACATTGTGTACACAGGTGTACATTGTGTTCATTCTTTTTCGGTTTTGGAATGAAACAAAAATGCAAATATGATGCTCACAACACATACTTTGATGAAAAGAATAATAGACCTTCTGTTTTAGTGGCTGGCAAGAAAAAATGGGGAAAAAGCTATTGTTATTCTGAATAAAAAGTTGATTGATTTTGACATTTGTGTATGTATAATATCTTTACTACTATAATTAGGTAAAGTAATTTATATGCCCGAAAGGTGTATTTGTAAATGTAATTGTCTAACTGTAGTTACCTGAGATTTCTAACATTAAAAATCCTGTGTGTTTCCTGCAGGATGAGTTGGACTCAGTGGACATGTCAGTGGTCATCAGTTCCTGTTCCCTGACAGAAGCCCGTCACCTTCTGGACCACTTTCTAAAGGCCTCCATCGATAAAGTGAGCAAACTGAAACTCTCCTTCTTTTACTCCTTTTTTTTGTTTGTTTTACCAGAAGAATGTTGCCTTAATGATCCCAGTGACAAGTTTTGTGCTTGTGCTATGGTCTGTGGTTGAGCGTGATTTTATTCACAAATCTGAACATGTATTATTTGCTTGAGTGTGCATGTGTGTCTGTGCAGAACTTACAGGTGGCCCAGAAAGAAGCTCAGATCAGGCTGTTAGAAGGACAGCTGCGACAAACAGACGTAATTGGCTCTTCCCATAATCACATGATCCTGGACGCCTTGCGAGAGAAGGCAGAGTGTATCCCAGAGTTACAGGCTCTCATTCACAATGTCCAACAGGGTATGTGACACAAACTGGTGTATTTTGTAAACAGGCAAAATGGATTTGCTTTGTACTTGTTAGCCAGATCTGAGCAGAAAACTTTGTGTTCTGTCTTCGATATATATTATGGCATATAGTATCAGACATAGAAATTGACTTTGGTATGTTGGAAATTGCTGAGTATTGTGTGTAGACCCATAAACACATGCTTGGGCTTATTTTCCACAGAAAATGGCTACGCTAGCACAGACGAGGAGGTGTCCGAGTTTAGCCAGGCCTCAGAAACAAGGTACAAGTTTTGACTTGGACTTTACATTTCTGATTTACCTGTGATCATTTTAGCATATCAATATCTGTTTATTTTTTTTTATCCCAGTTACTCTCAAATGAAATCATCAGCCAGTCAGGATGACTTCAAGCTCAAGGTACGCACATCACCTCCACCAATCTGCACTGCTTTTCCTTCCCATGTCCATTAGGTGGCAGTGCAGCATAAGCAAATGAATCTAAACGTTCTCTAGGATCAGCTGCCTCAAGTATTTACTGTTTAATTTTTCATTAAAACTTTCATTAAGAATGTCATTTTGATTTGTCCATCCCTGCAGTCTGAGCCTCGCATCTCGGGGCAGATGAAGGCGGTGTCAGCTGAATACTTAGGTCCTGTCCTGGACACCACCACCAAGAACATCACCAAGTCTCTGGCCTCTCTGTCCGAGATTCAGGAGAACGGCTTGGGCTTTGTTCTGCGCGAGACCTACTCTAGAGAAAGCATGTCCCGCACTATAAACCTGCCGGTCCGAGGACACACGTTGTAAGGGAGACTACATGACTTTTATGTTGTATATTGTGTTTAGAGTTCACAGATCTGACGACACCGTTGCAATAAACATTAAAGAGAATACCGTAGCACTAGGGTAGTCATGTGCTTTCCTATTTTAAGACGATATGGTTTGCTTTGAGGCTGTTATGGTTAGGTTGTGATGCTGTCTGATTGTTGTTCAGTCCCAGGCAGTCCAGAGGCTCAGACGCTTCTCCATTCACCAGGCGGTCATCATATGATAGAAGCCAATCATACAGGTAACTAACGCACCTCTCTCAGCCTCACAGTAATACACTACCTCTACTCTCTTATGTATCTGTGTGTTGCATTTTACTCTTTAACTTTTATTTGTTGCACATGCTTCTGTTTTGTTACAATAAACTCTGTTCACTCCAGTTTTTCTGGAGTTGAATGCCATGTGCTGCTTCATGGTGTTACAATGCTCTATTTAGGATCTAGACAGTCACATAGACGTGATGTCCTATGTAGAAAGCATTAAATAAGTCTAGTTGCTTTGGGCCTTTGAGGGGTTCAAATTAAAAGAACAATAATATCAATGGAGGACTCATTGGAGATTGGATTACTGTGTAATTAAATAAATATCAAAAATGAAAGTTTATTATAATCTGACGACATTATAGCCATGTTTTCGTCTTCCATGCTCTACTGCTAATGTTCATGCGCGCAAACACACGACTGCTAAAGTTTAGAGAGAGTTACGATGTAAATTTTGACGTTCACTTAAATGTTAGCTTCAGTAAAGTTATAATTAGGTCAAAATGTGGAATGCTTTTTTCACATAGAGAGAGAGAGGAATCTGAGAGCTCTAGGGAATATTATTAACTTGGGCCGGAAAACAGAGAATGCTATCAATTTTGTTCGTTCTGTATGCTAGATTGCACATATTAATACATAATGTAAAATATTTTTTGCTCATTTACATAAATGTATAAAGCATATTCAGGAAAGCCTCTCCGAAGTATTCTGCATCACTCAATCACGAATTGCACAATTAATCGTGCTATTAACCGTGTGAATTACTGAGACAAGAACCTGGAAGTAACTTTATAAAACTATTTCTTCAGTCTGATTTTTTTTCGTTTATACCGTGCATGATTGTTACCTCATTGTTACATCATTCTGTCACTCTTGTCTAGTGAAAGCATTTACAGGAAAGGATGCGTATAAAAGGAGGCGTTTTCTCTCGTTAATTGTTATTAGCCTCAATAAAGCCTCTTTATGTTGTAGTTCATTATGTTGTGGTTTCATTATTTAAAATGACTCCGGTGAGCATCGAGCAGTATTAACGCACCGAGCTGTTTTACCGTTTATTATGTAGGGAAGTAAGTGTGTGAGTTTGAGTGTGAGATGCGAGGGTGTGAGGGTTGTCCTGATGCACAATGTACTGCTTGTCATTTCATGATCCCAACTCATCAGTGCTGCAGTGTTGCATATTTCCTTGTTTTCCAAAGCACAATGTGCCACTGCTGAGAGCATGTAGATTTCCCCAAGAGGTCTGTAAGAAAAATGATGTCGTTCCTGTATAAACGGCCGCTTAGCCAGCACATTGTCATTTCCGCAGCGTGAACCATTTCTCTCTTGCATCTGATTGCAGTCATTTTGTCAACTCCTAACTCACTAGAAGATTTTCTGAATTTTTGAGCAGTTATGTCTCATTTTCTACTTTGAGAGGTTTGATGACTACGGAGTAACAAATTACTTGAGCTGCCTTTTCACTAGGTACTTTTTGTAACTTAAGAAGTTACTGTATGGATGCCGGTTATTATTATAGCATTCTCAAGTTGTAGCGTTTTGGCGACTTACACTTTGTCAGTTAACATAAGATATTTACTTCACTGTTGTACTTTTAGTACAGTGACTCACACTTTTCTAATCTGTGTTTGTTTTCCTCAGACCTCCTGAGACCATCTACACCCCCCCCTCGTCCCCTCCCCTCCGTACCCGTAACGACCGCAATGTTTTCTCCCGCCTTACAAGCAACCAGAGTCAGGGTTCTGCACTGGACAAGTGAGTACACAGACACAGCACATTAAAGCATGTTACTGGATTAGATTTGATTTTGGCTCGAAATCTTCCCCTCCACTCATGGTTTGTTTTGAGTTAAGGTGCGATTGAGAGGAAAGGTACTGAGGTATTGAGAATGTGAGAAATGAGTTGAGGAGCCATCCTTCACAGCTGCCAATTAGGCGAGGTACTTTCTTAGCGGAGAAAATCCGTCAGAGTTCATCCAATCGTCGAGTTCACTCTCCACGCTGCTTGAGAGTCCCCCATTATTAATGCTCCACGGCTCCTGCGGATGCTCACCATAGCATGGCGAGTGGGTAAATTAGCCCGGGATAACCAATTATACCCCCTTCTGAAGACGGCTCATCTTAGACTTTTCCTTTAATAATCGAATCAGCAGCGCCTGAGATCACCGTAGAGGACTAAAGGGGTCTGTACTCCTCTCGTTCTATTGTCAGCCTATTGCATATTGAAAAAGGAGCAGCGAATTCATGGATTGTTGTATTTCACAGCAAGTGGTGGCTTATTCTAGACGTTCCTGAAAGGTTATTGTCACATTTACGTTATTGATGTTGGTGGTTGCGGTGTTCTCCGTGGTTTTTATTGGTGTAAAAATTGCCTCAGTGATTTTTTTTTTATCCATATGGAATCGGCATGATTTCTCTTCGCCCGCAGAGTTTAGAATTTCTTCTATGATTGTTTGGGACTGCATGTTTCAGTAATACAAGATCAGTAAGAGTAGCTCAGTGAACCTGGTTCTTTCTTGTTTAACTGCAGTTTTTCTTAGACTTGTTTATAGTATTTTATGCCACACTGCTTTGAGTTCTTCAAGCTGATTTTCTAAAAACAGCAGCTCTGACAGTATGGCTGTAATTTAAATCTCAGGCTTATATATTAATGCGCTCATTCTAATGAATTATAGTTTCTATAGTAACAGCTCATTCACAGAGAGTTGTATGGCTCACATGATCACAGAATCATGTTACTATATGGCAAATTGTGTAATTGTTGATGTGATGAATGTATGGAGATGTACACTATATTGCGAAAAGTTTTGGGACACCCCTTCAAATAATTGAATTCAGATGTTATTTTTCAGGGGTTGGGCTCAGACCCTTAGTTCCAGTGAAACTAGAAACAAGAAACTCTTAATGCTTCAGCATGCCAAGACATTTTGGACAATTTCGAGCCAGGCCTTCTCGTCCAACATCAGTGTCTGACCTCACAAATGCGCTTCTAGAGGAACGGTCAAAAATTCCCATAAACACACTCCTAAACATTGTGGAAGGCTTTCCCAGAAGAGTTGAAGCTGTTATAGCTGCAAAGGGCGGGCTAACTCCATATTAAATTCATGTGCATGTAAAGGCAGACGTCCCAAAACATTTGGCAATGTAGTGTATGTTTAATATTTTTTCTAAGGAGCTCTCCAATGTCAATGATTTGTAACTACCTTAGTAAGCTTTATGTAACATTTTGGTACCATGACAAATTTTATTTTTGTCTTTTACTAACTTCAACAAAGAGAAAAAACGAAGGGAACAACTGTTATATTGTAAGTCACAACCTGGACATGGATATTTCACAACATTAAACGCTGCTATAAATTATTTAAAAGTATGACTTGTCACTCATGTAATAATTTGCAAATGGCTGCGCAGTAAGAAAATGGTTATTGACGTGCGGTTATTGGAAAATATTCAACTGCAGGAAGGATATAGTAACGCTGTGCTGCATCCTCATCACACCACCCAACAATAATTGTCGATTATTTTCCTGTAACAGCATTCATCAAAAGTATTTAATTACTTACTTTCTACAAAATATCATTTGTCTCTGAGCTCCGATGTGTTCTGTTGCTTTGCTTTTATTATACTGTCATTCAAGTGAATCCGATAACGCAAGCATCAGACGCGGTTTAGCTTTATGTGGAATCGGACATGGGTTTTTTAACACACGCATAGTTATGAGTCCTCATTATAATCAGTGTGGGACAGGAGCAAATCCTGGACCAGCACTTCAGACAGTTATTCATCTCTTCCTTTTGTGCATATGCGTGCATGCCACGTTGATTAATGTTCGCTGACTAATGCTGATTAGCAGTGGTGTCCTAAAGTGGAAGATAGACACTTCATTAACCTCTGGTTCACTCAGCTTTTGTTCAGAGGTGGCTGCCGGTTTCCTGAATTGTTTTCCTCAGGGTTTGAGATATCACCTCATTTGCTTGAACTTCCCTTCACGTAGATTTGCCTTTTGAGAAAGTTCACCGGGGCAGACCATTATCATACAGACCACCATGCAAAGATTCTTATCAGACCTTCTACAGAATGGGAACATCGTAAATTATGTGACAGCATGCAATTCTATTGAGTTCAGTTGAATTCAGGACGTCTGTCCAGAGATATGTAAGAGATGTAAAACAGAACGTGTCAACATACTGTGCCGTTTGTCTAGCCTGGTTTGACCATTGTGAAACTGGTTCAAGATGTTCTGCGGCAACAGTCTGGCACCGCCGCTGTCTCATCTTGACCCAGTAGATGTACGACTGAATGATTCTCACTGGGCTTCATTTATCAAGCTTGATACAAAAGAATTTATTCGGAAAACATTTGCGGAAACATTTACACAAGAAATGTGGTTCATGAAAATCCACCTAGATCGAAACAAAAAAAAGAGTTCATATATTATGAAATGCATAGTCTGGATCAAATGAATTATACGGAGATAAAATTAGCATATTAGGAGATACTAATGTAAACGTAAACCTCAATTTATTGGCTTCCAATCATATTTTTAGTGATTTATATAATATTGTGAGCCTCATTTATATGTTGTTGTCTCGAGAGGGACAAAAATTGCAATCTATAGCCATAAAAACAAATCCAAAAATGTAGACAAATAAAACTACTTATTTAAGTAGGATTAAAGAAGTGAACTTCTGTAAAAAGAGGAAGAGTTAGTGGGTTCACATGGCTCAGCTGGATTCCTGCATGGAAAATTTAGCAAATGCTGCATTTTAGGATGTGCTGTTCTGTCATTTTGCCTTTTCCAGCTCTGTGAGCTTTGCCTGTTATGGAGTTTTTTGGGCATCGTTACATATAAATCAGTTGCACTGTATGAATGATTCTTTCATCAACATGCCCATGCGAATACAAGGAAAATTAGCGTTACTAGAAGTTTTGTAAATGTGACGAGAACTGTTACGGAAACATAAACTAAAACACTGCCAAATGAGGCCCGGTGTGTTTACCCTCAGTAGTGTGTTCGAGTAGCTTAATTGGTTTGCATCAATATTTAATACTTGTTGTTATTGCTGTGGCACCAGAATGAATCCTCAGAGCAGAACATGGTGGAGGTTTGCTGCTTTTTCTAATGATCAGACCAGGAAATGTTCAAATCCATCGCAGTCCGAAAATCATTTTTGGGTAAAAACAAGAGCACCACTTCTGATGGGTCAGATATTCCCAATTTTTAAAAAAATTTGTTCCAATAAAACATTTGCTCCTGTTTCTCGTGGTCATTTTTGTCTCGCGTGAATTCCACAGACGGCAGATCTCTTAGTGAGACCTCAGGGCGAGTCTCACCAGTGATCGTTTTTATCGGAACTTTTTTTAACACCCAGTGTGTGTTTGTGCTTTGTGCATGAAATATTCTACCTGAAGAGATTCAAAAAAACACCCTGGAATTGAACTGCGAAAAATAATGATGGCGGGTTTTATTAAAAGAGGCAAAGCACTCCTAAATGTTTGCAATGGGAATTTGGTGCGCACTGGACGGAGCAAATGTTTTAAAGATTGCAGCCAAGAGTGGGCTCCACTTCCACCTCCTGTGATGTCCAGTAGGATATCATTTTAACCCTTCCTGACCCACTCTACATACGCTTTCCTGTTAACTCCTCCCTCTCTTCTCCTGCCCTTCCTCCTATATGCTGCCTGTTTTCTGAGAGGCTTTCCTTCTTTCCTTTAAAAAAACCCAAAAAAACTCCTTCCCTTCTCTGTAACTGACTCCTCCCACCCTCCCCTAACCCTGCTGCTGTTCTGCCCTTTAGGTCTGATGACAGCGACTCCTCTCTCTCGGAGGTCCTCAGGTAGATTTCTCTGTCTGACTGTCTTCTTTCGTTTCTCCTGTTGCCTGATTGGTCTGCGTCAGACCGTTTGTGTGGAGGGTGTGGCCACTGTTTGCGCATGCTGAATCCACTTTTCTGGCCCCTCCCCCTTTTTTCCATTCCTGTTCTGTGTGTTTGTTGTGAATCCCAGCATTGAATGAACCTTATGGTCTAATTTTGGGAAGCCTTTGAAATTAAAAATCCTCTTTATTAGAGAGTTTGAGAGACTCCAGTTGACCTCATTAAAGCAAAAGACTCCAGTTTAACTCATTAAAGGAAATAACATTTGCTTTAATGAGACTTTTTATTGATAAAACTTTTTATTGATTTTGCCCTATTGGCCTAAAGTTCATTAGATGTAAGACAGATAGTTGTTTTATGCTAGCAAGGCTACCTTTTCGTGTCTGAATAACGCTGTGTCTGTTCAACCTGTTTGTCTATTAGCGCAGGTTGACAACACATTTAAGACTGTTAACTCTAAATAATAAAGTCTGATGTGTTTCGCTGCACAAATTTGTTTCTTTCTTTTAGTCTCTGTAGGCGAGACTCCTATAAATTGGCTCATTCAAAGCCTGCATTCTGCTCTAGCGTGCCACGTAATTTACTTTACCTTATCTAATAGAGCTTGCAGAGCAATCTCTCAGCACCTTCATAGCCCTATTATCATGACACTGTGATTGCATTTTTCTTTCTTCTGTCGAGAAGCTCTCGTTATCCCATTACAAACTAATGGCATTGTGATGGAACGTGGGGAGCATGGAATAACCCCCCCACCCTCCTTTACAGTTTTTCCAGCTTCTAAAACAATCATGCTCTAGCTGTTTGCTCCCAAACTGACATGTCAGAAAGATCTGCGTGTGTTTTTATTTGATTCCTAATCCTTTTTTTATTTGACAAACAGCAGCAAATCCCTTTACCGCAGCAGTCCGATAAGGTTCATTCACACCATGATTCCCTCCTCCCTCTGGTTATCCACTAAACATGTTGCTTCATCACATCCTCACCCTCTTGTCTTCCCTGCTGATGGCTGAGACAGAATGGAGATTCCATTCTTTCACCCGTTTTTTGTTTCATTCCTAAACCGAACAGTTTCATAACCACGAGCTCACTCTGCATTGATTTAAGTGCTGCATGAAGATTTGATTTAGAAAATGATTTTTGTGGCTTTTTTGATATGCTGTGGGTTTGCTATATTATTTTACTGGATTAGATTTTAGGATGAAAGTGCTTGCATGTGGAGTTTTTTTTTTTGACGCTGTGCTCTCTGTGTGTGTGTGTGTGTATGTGTGTGTGTGCCTGTGCCTGTTTGAGAGGATTTTAGCATTGAACGTGACACATTTGCTCAGCATGGCACTACACCTGGGTTTGTGGGCGTGATCGCGCGAGTGTGATTTGGCGAACGGCGAGGGCTGAAAAGACGCCGCACGACTATATTATCCTCCGCTTAACCATCATTACTCACCTGCAGGGTCAAATGAGCTTATCCACCATTACCATCCTACATGACTGTGCTGTCGAGTCAAAACAAACCTCCGACGATTTGTTTTTCACAGATGCTTATTTCAGCATTATCTCTCTAGCAGAAATCATGTCATGTAATATGAACTAGCACATATGACTGTATATAGCACTACATACTGTATATAAATATTCCTAAGGTCATATTAATACATTTATTTAGTATTTTTTTATCATAGTGACCATGCAGAAAATAGCTTTTAAAATATACTCTCAAAAACTCTCACTTTAACAGGAGCACCTGTAATGTAATCGTCCAATCAGCCAAACATTCAGCAGCGCAATATATTAAATTATGCATAAACAGATTAAGAGCTTCAGTTCAAGATCACATGAAACATCAGACTGAGAAAAAATGTGATCTCAGTAAACGTGGCCTGGTTGTTTGTGCCAGATGTTTTGTTTGATTTGAGTATTTTTTGAATACTCTCAGGTACGTCTCAGGACGCACAACAGTGAGCATCAGTTCTTTGGGCAGAAATGCCTTGTTGATGACAGATTGAGAGAAAGACAAAATGGCCAAAGTGTATTAAGCTGGTTCATGAAGGTTACAGTAACTAAAGCTACTGCTCTTTTTAACTGCGTTGAGCATAAAAGCATCTCGCAATATGTTAAACCTTCAGACGGCCATCAGGTTCCAGTCCTCACAGCCAAAAACAGGAATCTGAGGCTACAGTGTGGACACAGAAACTGGAGGGTTTGAGATTGTAAACATGTTGCATGGATGAAAATGTTACCTGTAGCTCTAGACATGCATAATGTTATGCATAAAGTGCTGCTTCCAACATGATTGGCTGATTGGATAATCGCAGGAATGAGTGTATCAACATTTTACCACCCTAGTTGCCACAAGTTCTCCAGCCTCCTCCCTCAGCCACCGTGTCCCGGTTTCCTCTTTAATCAGCTCTCCTCCTGTCACCTCTGTCCAACTTACCCTGAATGGTGGCTCGGCCATTATTAGGAACACAGAGCAGCTAAGCCTTTACATTCACTCACTGGAGACCAAATTTTTCTGTGCTGAATCTCTCAGTCCGTTTCCGTCTCACTCGGATGGCTTCCCAGAGACAGAGAATGGCCCGAGGCCAGACACGCCGGGAATGCTGCCAGCCTCAAGAGGAGATCCTCGTTATTTTGCAGAGTGGAGAGAAGGACTGTTAAGCTCTGCCAGGCTGCTCATGGGTTCCATAGAAGTATGTGGGCTAATTGGCTCTGAAAACTCTAGGAGGCGAGATGTGAAGCTTTCGGACCAGGAAAGGTTTGACAACAAAACTAAACTATTAGTAAGTTTGTTGACAATTGGTGCTTTCTTTTTTGTTTTGTTTCTTTTTTACTTTTCTTATAGCTTGCACAGGGTAATTATTCTGCCCTGCTCCGAGAAACCTCAGATGTTTTTCAGTACATGGGCAGAAGAACAAAACACATTGCAAACGAACAAAAATGTGAAAACAACCCTCCCTTTTATTGCCGTTGTCCCTCTAGGACTCAATAAAAGATTTCTCACTGGCCATTTACGGAGACAGTGACCTCTCTTTTGTGATTCGAAAACACTGAAGGTGTTGAACAATTGCTCCGTGATGGAGCCGTTCCTTTCGCCTCTGGCTTACGTTCGTCAGAACTCCACACCGAAACACAGACTGCCAGCTGTCACGGCGCATCACGTCCTTTCACAGCGCTCTCTCCGATCATTTTAAGACAGATGTGAAGTTTTAGGTTATAGCTAAATCAGAAACCCTGTGCTATTCGAAGAGCTGCTGCCGGTAGCATTGTGCTTCTTGTTCTGCCCGTATTTTTGATGCAAGCGAGCATGGCAGGTGTCATGCTAATTCTGTCATTCCTGCACCAGAGCATGAGGCACCGACATCATGGGTCACATTCCTCGAGATGGAGGCATTGCCTCTTGTCTGGCTGCTTCACTTCTAATCGCTTCGGACCTATAACTCAAGCCAAGCCAGTGTGAAGCCAGTTGGACGCGAGTGTTAGAGGCTCGGCAGGTCTGAAGTGTCTGGAGCTGCCAGAGAGGTGATGTGATGGCTGTGATCCTAATTGGAGGACATCTCGCTAAAGTTCAGTCTGTGAATAAAAAAGGGCAGTGGCTGTCTCTGTCTCCAGCAAATATTTTATGGAGGTATAAATAAATAAGCAAGCCTGTAAATGTATCATATTTGTCTTCGCATGGTCGTATTTTCCCTCGTTGTTATTTAGGGAGCACAAAAGCATTTGAGCAGAAAAGCACAGCACAGCTCGATTCCAAAACTTATAAAAGATTAATGTAAATAGTCGCTTGGACATCGAACGAGCACGTCCTTTATTTTGCTTAATCGCATATTATTTGCTACCAGTTCCCATGGTGGAAGAGTTAACCAGTCAGAATCATGTATTTCCATTTCACTGTCTGAAAGCTAGCTAGCTACACTCCAAAAGACAAAAAAACCCCCAGCACATCTAATTTTTTTAAAAAATAATAATAAGAAAAAAATTTATTTCTAGCATCATCTTTTAATATTTATAAGTAAACTTACACCACTTGTACATCCTTTCTCTTTAATCACAAATGCAGTGATAACCATTCATTTATAATATCCAAAATTAGCATTTTTCCATTCCATAGATACTCATTCTCCTTTGCTTGTGCTTATATATTGAAAGATTCTCATCATCAGTTAGTTCTGATCCTTGACATCTTTCAATTCTTATTTCAGTCAGGAATAAATCCGCATAGCTACAGGTGAACTCTCACCACTTACCCAGATATCTTGACACTTCTTTCTTTGCCAATAGCAAAAGACACCTCCGCTGGTTTAATTTAGAAAATTAGGCCTCAAACATCAGTCCAGCCACAGTTTCTACACTAGCTTTCTTCAGTTTCACTGATCACCTTTCACGCTGCTTAGAGAAACAGCTCAGCAGGCCTTAATTAGCACCTGCCTCGGATATGAAAGTGCTTCCATTGTTTTGGTCGATTTCTGTCTGTCACACAAAGCCCAGCTGGGGTTTGATGAAGCAGATTAAGGAGCGCAATATTGATAATGAACTCGGGAGAGACGGAGGAGAATGGAGCATGGAGGTATGGAAGAGGAGGCGGGGAACAGCAGGGCTACTGGGAAGAGAGAGAGAGAGCTGCTAGACTTTGTAATACCTTGACACAAAAACAAAATCAAACAAAGTCGGTTTAGTAAACACACATGCGTTTTTGCTTGCATATATATGCTCCGTGTTAGCGCAGTTTTGAATGTGTGTATCTCGGTGCAGGGGTGTGATCAGTCCCACGGCAGGTCTGAAGGGGGGCAGAACGGCTCCTCTGCAGTGTGTGGCCGTGGCTGAGGGACACTCCAAACCTGTGCTCTGCCTTGACGCTACAGACGAGCTGCTTTTTACCGGATCCAAAGGTAAACACACACACGCATTTTTTTTGTAATAGAGCACTTGACCCAAGAATAAATTCACACACAGCCAGATAATTAATTTGGTTTGCATTTTCTGCATGCTTTGGGCCCACACGCAACATGCCTTATTGAACTTCTCAGCAGCTTCATATTTTACACAAAGCCTCTGAAGCACAGGACAACTGTGGAGGAAGGGCCTATGAACCATAGAGTGGAAGAGAACAAATGTTCAAATTGTCCAGGGGAACTGTTTGACTTTTAAACCAGGTTTTGTGGATTTTTCATAGAGCAAATTAGTGCCATAGTTGGGCAAGTCTGTATATATTTATTACTCTGTGAAAGACTCAATACTCCACTGTACAATAAATGTTCTGGAAACTAGAAGTCACTGCTTTAGGGTGAAATGTAACCCCCCCTGTTCTGTCCCGGTGCTGTGAAATGGATCCAGCAGCATTAGTGGAACCCATTGTCATAATAAAGCCCGATGGCACATACTGCCTGTTAGCTCATACACCATATGGATTATGGAGCCATGGAGAGCTGCGTTAGCGCTGTACATTGGCTGTGGGTCTGATAGGACTCTTCAGGCTATTCAGTTAAGTGTCTCTGCTCAGGTGAGCATAAAAGAAGATAATTAATGTTTTAGAAACATAAACAATGTGGACAAAAAGAACAGGTTGTGCTCCTGAAGAGAGATGGAAGCACAACATTTCCCAATGAATAGGAGTTTTATATTTTGATCTGGATGTGAAGAGTTAGAGCTAGGTCAGAGATAAAAAGGGTTTTCAAAATTAGCCAAAGACATTTAAGTGTTGTGCATTAAACTGAATGATCATTTAGTGCTGTTCTCATATGAGAATTATGCATAATCATTTTCCACTTTCTATAAAATGGAAATGTAAAAAAAACAAAAGCAAAGAAAAAGAAAGTATCATGATGTTATATTTTTAATCGCTCCGCTATTTGCACTCAGACCGCACATGCAAGATGTGGAACCTGGTAACTGGTCAGGAGATAGTGACACTGCGGGGACATCCCAACAACGTGGTGTCCATCAAATATTGCAGCAGCTCCGGCCTGGTCTTTACTGTTTCTACGTCCTTCATCAAAGTGTGGGACATCCGGGACTCTGCCAAGTGTGTGCGCACCTTCACGTGAGTATCTCCTCAGGTCTTGGCTTGAATCCCAGCTGTGTTAAGCTAAAGAAGCAACTACCTAATGTTTAAACTTACAACCCAAAGAGCTAGCTTATTTCTGATGTCCTCTGCCTGAATGTAAACTCTTACTCAATCTCAGAGCTTCCCGGGGTGGTGTACTACTACAACATTAACCCAAGAATGCATGCAATACAGCTTCCACAAAGAGACCGATATATCAGGCTTTTCCCCTGTGTTCAGTGTTTTTGTAGCACACGGTGATGCGGTCACATTGGTTTTCTGTAAATAAATCTAATCACGATATCATGGATTCGATGACTATAAAGTGTGATGCTTCGTACCACATGTAGCTCATTATAATGGCCAATTTAATCCTTGAGGATCACACAGCTTTTTTCTTTTTTCTTCTGCAGCATCCTCCCAATAGACACAACATACACTCTGTGATGCAAGCCTTTGCAACTCATTAAAAACAAATTGAAAAAGCACCCACGATTGAAATGTGGATTTAAATAGAAATTAAACTGAAATGCTTTGTTACATGAAACGATTGTTACTTCTGAATACAGATGAGTGAAAACGCTTCAGAAACGCATTCAGTGACAATTGACTTGGTTTATAATTGATCACGCAAGGCCCCCCCAACGCGATTTACGAGTTTATGCTCATGTTTGTCTTCTATGTTTTTTTCTGAGAGACATGGAATAGTACTTTTTAAAAAAACCCCAAAACAACCACCACCAATTCAACGCTAGAGAATTCTCACACGATGTTTTGATGTTCTCGCAGATGCATGCTCGCTGAAGTATAAAGTCCTTAGACACTCTCACAATGTTGCTTATAATTCCGTGCATGTTTAACCGTTGGTCGCTTTTCTTCCTACTTCTTGATTCTAGATCCTCAGGTCAGGTGGTTTCCGGAGATGCATGCGCTGGCACCACCACCCGCACAATCACCACGGCCCAGGGCGAATACCAGATCAACCAAATTGCTCTAAACCCTTCCGGCTCCGTGCTCTACGCCGCAGCAGGGAACACGGTCCGAACCTGGGACCTCAACAGGTACACATCTGCTCATCCTCCACAAGCTTATTATGTGCAATCCAGCAAACATGAACTCATGTGTGTGTGTGTGTGTAGGTATTTATAGTGCTCTCAAGTGACCACAGCTAGCATGAATTCATGGAGCTGTGTTAGCATTCCAGATGCTGCAGATTACTGTTTTTCTGTGGGTTGCTTAAACAGCTTGCACACACAATGTGCCTTCTGGCTAATTTTAATATTCACATATGAGTAAGAGTTAATGAATGTGAATGGATATTCGTTTAACCACCAAGAAAAGAAAAACTGTGTATTTTACAATGGCACAATCCACCGCAGTTAAACATTCGCCTTGTGTTTATGTGTTCGACAGGAGTAATAGAGAAAAAAATGAAATATTAACGTACAGCAAAACCTTTAGTGAATGTCAGCTTTAATGAATGTCAGTTTTACTAAATGTCAGCTCAGTATTGCAGCGTGTTACACTACCGCAGCAGCTCGTGTTCTGGTGCTGGTTAAAAATTCCAACTTCGTGAACGTTATAACTGCCCGAGTTTAAAACTCTGCATCCACTTAGTTATTTATGGGCTGGGTGTTTAAAAATATCCTTGAATGAACAAATTGCGTATGATCTCAGTGGCAGGACGTGTTTATAATAATCATGAAATTCAGCAGAGATATTTCTGTTTCGTCTATTAAACCATGTTGCCTGCACATTCTTGCTTTTGATCTAAACAAGCTTCTCAGGTGTCTGAGTTTCGTCTGTTTCTTCACACCAACGTGGTACTGATCTCTGTAACAACATATCGCCAGATGTGGCTTTCCTTTTTCACATTTTCTCACTGATTTCATGTTTGCATAAATCATAACGAGTACCTGATTAGTGATTTTTGTATTTGCATACATCAACCTCAAACACTTGGCTGGGTTTTTAAATATTTGTGCACATTCCTACTGCATCACAGTAATAAAAGGCTGTGTTTTGTGTATTTATGTTGGTTGAGGGATTGTGGCAACAATGATAATCCTGATTATTTAGCTTTTTTTGGCTTGAAAGCCTTAAATCAAAATAAAATGTTAGTCACATCAAGTGGAATCTTTTAAATGCTCAATATGAACAATATTTACATAGTCAAAAAACAAAGCTGAACCATGTTAATAAGAAGCTTTCAAACAAACTGAGTCATCAGTTATTTTTAACTCATTAAAGAAGCAAAAAAACCATGATGTCATTAAAAGTTCTATACTCATTCATGTGTATAGGCCATTAAAACATTTTTGTAGAGTGGGTTGACATGAAATGTTTGTGTTGTGCAGAATGCAGGCCTCGGGGAAGCTTACAGGCCATATCGGCTCAGTCATGTGTCTAACAGTGGGATACTCCGGTGGAGGCAAAGACCAGGTCATCACTGGCTCTAAGGATCACTACGTGAAGGTATCCACACCACTCTGTTCAACTGTTCTGCATTTGTACACCGATCAGGCATAACATTCTGAGCACTGAGAGGTGAAATGAGTAACACTGACTATCTCCTCATCATGGCACCTGTTAGTGGGTGGGATATATTAGGCGGCAGGTGAACATTTTGTCCTCAAAGTTGATGTGTTAGAAGCAGGAAAAATGGGCGAGCATAAGGATTTGAGCGAGTTTGATGAAGGGCCAAATTGTGATGGCTAGACCACTGGATCAGAACATCTCCAAAACTGCAGCTCTTGTGGGGTGTTCCCGGTCTGCAGTGGTCAGTATCTATCAAAAGTATCCTTTAAAAGGGTCCTGTAAGCATCCTGCAACTTACAGGACTTAAAGGATCTGCTGCCAACATCTTGGTGCCAGATACCACAGCACACCTTCAGGGATCTAGTGGAGTCCACGCCCTGTCGGGTAAGGGCTGTCTTGGCAGCAAAAGGGGGACCGACACAGTATTAGGCAGGTGGTCATAATGTTATGCGTGATTGGTGTATGTATGTTGTGGAGTCTTTTCCATACATCGCAAGTAGATAGAAATGAGAAGCAACATGTAGGCTGATGCTCTCTGTGCTGTCGTGACCTTTTCGCAGGTGTTTGATGTTGCGGAAGGCATGCAGGGGAACATCGGTCCCGCTCACAACTTTGAGCCACCTCACTACGACGGCATCGAGTGCCTGGCCGTGCACGGCGACGTGCTGTTCAGCGGCTCCCGTGACAACGGCATTAAGAAGTGGGATTTGGAGCAGCAGGAACTGATTCAGGTACGGGAGTGCTAGCACAATCTCTGGTTGTCATGTAAGAGTTGATGCTTGTTGAGAGATCCTTTTAAAATGTCAGAAGGTTTAGAGCACATTTTGTTTGATCTATTGATAATTTGATACAAGAAGAATAGCAAAGTGAGCATCTTGAGTCTGTTTTTATAGCACAAAATTAACAATTCTGTTTGATAATACATGCATGATTACATGCCAAAGTCAAAAATCTGCTCATAAAGAGAATATTAAATCCACTGTTTATCTTTTCAGTCCATAGCATAAATAAGCTGACTCGTTGATGATTGCAAATGCTCACAGTTTCTACATTCAAAAGGGGATAAATTGAATTCTAATAAAGTTTTAGTGTTCATTTTTCCTTCTTTAGTAACTAACTGTGCTATAAAGCTAATGTTTGGCCAATTGGTACATTGTCAATCTTAGTAGAACGGTTTATTTTCAGCTTATAGTAAGAGAACCAGCGCTGTAACAGCTGGGAGAATTCTTCCTGTCAGGGCTTTAATGGTTTCTTAAACTTCAAGGCAATCACCCACTCAGTGTAGATGTTCCTTCCTTTGCAGGGAAAAGGGCAGAACTAATTGCTTGGCATAGTGACGATTGCATTGTCAAAAATGAGCCGCGTACCTGTGAAGCGCTCTGTTTCAGGAACACTATGGTTCATCAGTTTCCATTTGCATTTCTTTTCCAAGCACCAGCGAGCAACTCGGAGTCGTTTCTGCAGTTTTTAGCAGATGCTGATTACAAGGTTAACAGCTGTATCTTATTTTTAGCTTAATATTAATGCGTTTTTTTTCCTACCACAGTGCTGATTGGAAGCTCTAATTCAGATCATTAGTTTATATTAATGCACATTTTGTTGCCATAGTAACAACTCATTCGCAGGAAATATTGTGGATGCTATGCAAAGGTCTTATCACAACATTATTTATCTATTATTTATTTATCTGTCTATATCTATATATCTATATAGCACTCGCTGTGCAAGGAAGAATGACTCGAAAAGACGGGGGAATTCGTGACAGTGTCTTACAATTTAATTCCATGAAGCAGCATGTTTTTGTTTAATTTCACTGACAGCACTGCTTATTCTGTGGTATGCTAAAGAGTTTAAGATCCTTGATGCAGTCAACATGCTTCACTAACCAGTCTCTTGCGTCTTGTTTATCGACTTGGGTTCATTTTTGAAACGAAGCTCTGGGCATTTACGAGAAAGATCTCTTAATGTTCTATACATCTCTGTGGGATAAGTAGTTATGCTAATTGCCATATTCTCTCCTTATTTAATTGGGTAAATTAAACCTAGGAGCAGGAAAGTCATTCAATATTAGAAGCTTCATACCTTCATGTACAGTCTATAAATGAAGCACCATTTGCACGCAGAAAGGAAATGTTTGTACTGGGAAATGGTCTATAACTCTGTATACACCACAGACTATAACAGCTGCATATATTGCGTCGTAATTACAAGCACAATATTGTCCGGAAGTAAGGAAAAAAATCGGATTTTAGACATTTAGGCAGTTCAGATCGTGCCCAGTGCAAGCAATCACAGATGTTGTTGACGAGCGCTTTGTGAGCGCTTCAAATGAATTACTTCCACTTATCGGGTATGAAACCTAAAACTGCTACATAATGATGACACTTCTTTTCATACGCTCTGTATTCAGACACGGATTTACACTTCGTATTAAATTGTATTAAAAAGCTACCTTAAAAGCAGACACTTGGACTTAGCAGTGATTTGTGTTGTGTTTCTTCACAGCAAATCCCAAACGCACACAAGGACTGGGTGTGTGCACTGGCCTACGTGCCCGGGCGACCCATGCTGCTGAGTGCCTGCAGGGCGGGCATGCTGAAGGTCTGGAACGTGGACAATTTTACACCCATCGGAGAAATCAAGGGTCATGACAGCCCCATCAATGCTATCTGCACCAACTCCAAACAGATCTTTACTGCCTCCAGGTACTAACTGCAGACTGGAGTTCATGCCTGGAAACGGACATGTAGACAGAATAACAAGCTCTGCTGGTGAGAGAGAGAGAGCGAGAGAACACATGGGAAGAGAATCCTACCATTTAAGTTATTAGCCTGCATGGTGAGATATTGATGAAATAAAAGCTGAAAAGATCTTCTCATTGAGCACCTTGTTGTTCTGAGTAGCTGTTAAGGTTCTTCTCTCTCTCTCAGATCAGCTGTGTTGTACTGTGTTCCTGACAGCAGACTGTTTAATAGTTAATATAGAAATATTACAGCTCTGCTGCTGCATCATTTTCAGGTCACTGACTGCCACGCTGAGTTTAAATAAGATGTGAAGTCTTTTTTTTAATCAAGCATCATACAAGTTACTTCACTGTCTTCACTAACCTGCTCCTTTCTTTCTTTCTTTCTTTCTTTCTTTCTTTCTTTCTTTCTTTCTTTCTTTCTTTCTTTCATTGCTCACTGTCTTATGTTTTTATTTTATCTGTCTTTTTTTATTTTTCTTTCTTTCATTTTTTCTTTCTTTCTTTCTTCACTCGCTCTCTTATTTTTTACTTTTTTTTTAATATTTCTCTTTTTCAATTTTTTTTTCTTTCTTTCTTTCTTTCTTTTTTCTTTCTTTCTTTCTTTCTTTCTTTCTTTCTTTCTTTCTTTCTTTCTTTCTTTCTTTCTTTTTCTTTCATTGCTCACTGTCTTATGTTTTTATTTTATCTGTCTTTTTTTATTTTTCTTTCTTTCATTTTTTCTTTCTTTCTTTCTTCACTCGCTCTCTTATTTTTACTTTTTTTTTTTAATATTTCTCTTTTTCAATTTTCTTTTTTTTTTTTTTTTTTTTCTTTCTTTCTTTCTTTCTTTCTTTCTTTCATTGCTCACTGTCTTATGTGTACTTTTTATTTTATTTTTCTCTTTCTTTCTTTCTTTCTTTCTTTCTTTCTCTCTCTTTCTTCACTTGCTTTCGTATTTGTACTTTAAAAATATTTTTTTCTCTTTTTTAATTCTTTCTTTCTTTCTTTCTTTCTTTCTTTCTTTCTTTCTTTCTTTCTTTCTTTCTTTCTTTCTTTCTTTCATTGCTCACTGTCTTATGTGTACTTTTTATTTTATTTTTCTCTTTCTTTCTTTCTTTCTTTCTTTCTTTCTCTCTCTCTTTCTTCACTTGCTTTCGTATTTGTACTTTAAAAATATTTTTTTCTCTTTTTTAATTTCTTTCTTTCTTTCTTTCTTTCTTTCTTTTTTTCTTTCTTTCTTCACTCGCTCTCTTATTTTTACTTTTTTTTAAAAAATATTTCTCTTTTTCAATTTCTTTCTTTCTTTCTTTCTTTCTTTCTTTCTTTCTTTCTTTCTTTCTTTCTTTCATTGCTCACTGTCTTATGTGTGCTTTTTATTTTATTTTTCTCTTTCTTTCTTTCTTTCTTTCTTTCTTTCTTTCTTTCTTTCTTTCTTTTTTTCTCTCTCTCTCTTCTTCACTTGCTTTCGTATTTGTACTTTAAAAATATTTTTTTCTCTTTTTTAATTTCTTTCTTTCTTTCTTTCTTTCATTGCTCACTGTCTTATGTTTTTATTTTATCTATGTCTTACTTTTTATTTTATTTCTTTTTTCTTTTTTCTTCTTTCTTTTTTTCTTTCTTTCTTTCTTCACTCGCTCTATTTTTACTTTTTTTTTTATATTTTTCTCTTTTTCAATTTTTTTCTTTTTCTTTTTCTTTCTTTCTTTCTTTCTTATTCTTTTTTTTTTTTCTTTCTTTCTTTCTTTTTTTGCTCCCCCGTATTTTTATTTTAAAAAAAATTTCTTTTCCTTTTTCTTTCTTTCTTTCTTTTTTTCTCTCCTTTTTTCTTTTTATTTTAAATTTTTTCCTTTCCCTTTTTTTTTCCCTTTCTTTTTTTCTTTTATTTTTTTTCTTTTTCTTTCTTTCTTTCTTTCTTTCTTTCTTTCTTTCTTTCTTTCTTTCTTTCTTTCTTTCTTTCTTCACTTGCTCTCGTATTTTTTTAAAAAAATCTTTTTTTAATTTTTTTTTTCTTTTAATCTTTTTTATTTTTTAATTTATTTCCCCTTTCCCTTTTCTTTTCTTTCTTTCTTTCTTTCTTTCTTTCTTTCTTTCTTCTCACTTGCTCTCGTATTTGTACTTTAAAAAAATCTTTCTTTTTCAATTTCTTTCTTTCTTTGCTCACTCCTTTTTTATTTTTAATTTTAAAAAATTCTCCTTTCCATTTTCTCTTTCTTTCTTTCTTTCTTTCTTTCTTTCTTTCTTTCTTTTTTTCTCTCTTTCTTTCTTTCTTTCTTTCTTTCTTTCTTTCTTTCTTTCTTTCTTTCTTTCTTCTTTTTCACCCCTCTATTTTTTCACTCACTCTCGTATTTTTCTCGTATTTAATTTTTTTTCTCTTTTTCAATCTCTTTCTTTCTTTGCTCATTCTCTTTTATTTTTAATTTTAAAAAATTCTCTCTCTCTCTCTCTCTCTCTCTCTCTCTCTCTCTCTCTCTCTCTGTGCCCGTGATGCGGTGCGTGTACAGTGATTGTCGGGTGAAGTTGTGGAGTTATGTTCCTGGTCTCACTCCCTGCCTGCCGCGTCGCGTTCTGGCCATCAAGGGCAGAGCCACCAGCCTTCCCTGAGCTCCACTAACTATCCTCCTCTGCTCTCTGGTACTGCCTTCCTCACACACTTACTTTATTTCTCTCTCTTCTCCTTCTCTTATTGCTCTTACACTCTCTCGCTCTTTTCTTCTTCACTCACAGACTTGTATGTGTTCTTTTTTTCTCTGTAACTCACTTTTTCTTAAAAAAAACCCCAAAAACCCTCTTGCCATTAAATTGGACGACAAGCTCAGTTTTAGCTCTCATTGCATTTAACAAGATTCTTCTTCCAAAGCACAAAAATCTGTTGCGGTTCCTATAGAGTCTAACCCAAGGGCATAAATCCTCTTAATTGTGTCCTTTTCCGAACTCTACCACCGAGAGCTGTTGTCTGTCTCACAGCACGCTGACTCCTAAGTATCTGCTGCTTCTGATTCACTGCTATAATATAGTTGTACTTAAACGAGTCACTTTATATTCCACCAGATTCACTACAAATTTTAAATAGCCCTACACTTGTCGTGCAGAATACTGCTATAACTTATCATATAGACCTTTGAGGATTCTGCTGTATCAGAGACATAGTAAATGTGCATTATATAAGATCCCACACAGTCAGGGTTAAATCTTTCTTTTAGGAGAAACGTGCCAGAGTTTGGTTTGGCATTCTTTTTTTTGCGGTAACTCCGGTTTTGATGTCTACCACATCTCATCTGCGGAGGAGTTCCTGTCAGCCTGTTTTAAGATTCATTCTGCTCCTGTTCCTATTTTCTGTTCTCTCACACTTTCTTATCGTTCTGCCTCTCTTCCCACAGTGACAGGACTGTGAAGATCTGGAACCTGAGGATCGCAAAGAAGAGGTGACAGCTTGACGGTGTAAACCATGGTCTATGTTCCTTTCGTCGGGCCGCTGCCCGCAAGGTGACTCGGCTTGTCCTGAGAGTTCAGAGGTCAGAGGTCGCAGTCTGGAGCTCCACTGCAACATGAAGGTCTCGTAGTTGAAGAATGTTCACGAGAAGGTGAAGGCAATAGAGAACCTTAAGGTACCACCATGTTGGTATTTTTGACTGCACACCAAATAATGAGATGAGCGTGTGTGTACTCCACACGCAAACATTTACTGAAAGTGTCCTTCCGTGCCAATTCGTTTTTTGAAGAAAAAAAAGCGTCACTTTAGATGTAGCTGCTGTCCATTTTTGCTTATTTATTATTTCAAGGAAATAAAACAGGCCAATATGGAGGCCTTGGGAAATCACTTCTGAGCCAAATGGTGGGGGAAAGCACTTTTCAGTTTTACCCCCTGGAGACCCATATGTTTTTGTGTTTTGATTGACTGAATATCAGCCTTTATCATAGCAAGCGATCTACTGGAAGCAAGAAGGAGATTAATTCTTCTGTTACCATCTGGTGGAGGTTCTCTGGAGAGTCTGGATACAAACGGAGCTTGTTCCAAGACGTGACTGTGTAATAGTGCTGGCACGCTCACCAAACTCCCCGTCGCTTTCCTCTGAGGTGTCTACTTAAGACTTACAAAATCTAATACGGACTCGATGTCTTCTTAATCCCTCATCATCTTGAACACGTTCAAAACACAACTTTGTACAGCTTCCTCTCCTTTTCCAATGAGTGTCTCCTTCTGTGCTGTGATGTTTCCATGTTCTACCTCAGGTTTAAATGTGTTTTTTGGGTCTGAAGCCTTGTCAGCTATTTGCGTTTAGGAGTCTAGCCCAAGTCTATCTCCCAGTCTTCTTATTACTGGTCTGTGAATATAGTGCTCTCTGAGCTCTGCAAGCAACCTTATCCACACTCTGCTGAGCAGACACTTTAAGAGACCGGCTTCAATAAGCTCGGGCCAGCAGCGGCCCGGAGTGTGCAATAAAACCGACAGTTTGCTCTAATGAAGGCTCTAGTGCTTAAGCAGGCAGAATTAGTGGGTTTAGAAGGAGCTAATCTCCTGATGGGTGTCAGTTGTTGGTCAGTTAGGTTCGGTCCGAACCAAATGAGGGAGTTTGGACTGTTCTTAATGCTGGATATGGCACATAGACTCACCATGGTATCACAGTGGTGCTGGGCTGTTTGACATAATGTAACAGTAATTACAAATTAAATCTACCGTTATTTTCACCATATCTGAAAATATTACGCAGCTTTGTAGTGGGTGGAGCTAGAGCTCTGTTTAGCTCATTGGTAAGGAAATGCAGTATTAGTGGATTACATGTAACATTTAATATTTAATAGGATAGGAATTAGCAGCAACTTTTAAATGCGAATGCTTGTTAGATGGTTGCACAAATCCCAGTTAGTTCACAGAACATGTGAAAAGTCTCACTGGGAAGTTTTTCTTAAATAAAAACAATATATAAACAGTGACATACTCAGAAACAGTGGCTCTCCAAGTGGGATCTCCAGGAGTCTGTTAAGAAAAGCCTGGGTTTTTTTACACTTTTGGTACAGCAATGGAAATCATGCCCAACTTTTATTAATATTAACCTAAAATCTCTAAATAATGTTGAATCTTCAGAAATAAAGATCTCCATAGTGACAATAAATAGGCGGAATATTAATAATACACATTTGCACAGTCTAATTTTGGAACAGTTGGATGATGTACATCAAATAAATCGGTACTGAGTGCATCCATGGGATTTATTTTTAAAGGTAAAGAGGTCTCCGCCTGCAAAAACATTGATAACCCCTGATCTACAATCCCACAGACCTACTTCTCCCCAAAACCTGTGAAATATAAAGCATAATCCAAACACTGGCAGAACATCAAATACTTCTTAAAGCCCTTTGGGCCAGACACAAGTTGTAACTACATCTGGAATTATCTCATAGGATCCATCCCAATTTTCTTTTTCCACTGCTTCTCTTTAAAATATGCAGAACGCAGTGTTGAGAAGTAGGTCGACTTCAGACTTTTTTTTCTGATCACCTTTTTCCAAAAAAACCCCCATAAAATAAAACAGTTTCTGTTTATTAAATGAAACAGGAAACTGGTCTACTCGTGCCAGAGGAGCTGACACGCCTGATGGGGGTATGTGGGCGATGGCAGGTTTCATCTTGGCACAACACTGGTATGCACTGAGTATTTTTAGAGCATCAATCATCATCTTCCAGGGCTGCACTTTTCTCCCAGCCCCCAGATTTACTGTCTTTTTTAATGAAACATATTTATCACCCTAATCTTTTCTGGGCGGCCCCTGGCGCATCTATATCTGTAGTAGCAGCTGTCGGTGGGTGCTCGGCTGTCGGGCCCGAGCTCTGATTTCCAGCTGTGAGGGATGGGTTCGCTGCGCTAAAAGCCCTGCAGCACAGATGAGGCACATCGAGCTGTGTTTAAGGAGCCGATGTCCCATTAAAACTGTGAGCTGATCCCCCTCCTTAGTTTTTCTGTATATTTAATATGATAATGTTCAAGCAAGCAATGGAGGATTTTGTCTTAATGATGCCATCGCACTATGTCGTGAATACCACTGTTTCTTATCAAAATGTCAAGCTGCTGTTCAATTTAGTGTTTAGCATGAGAGTGTAGTAGATTTCGTACCACAGCGCTGTTGAATGCTCATTTCTGATTCATTTTCTTTAACAGAAGCTCTGACTGTAGTTCCAGCTGCGAGTTTGTTTTTTTTTGTATTAATGCACTCGTTCTTGTTGCTATAGCAACAACCTACACAGAGACCTGTGGAAGGAGTGTCCAGTGTCAGTGCTTTGTAACAATCAGAGATAAAGTGTTTAAAGTCTTTAGGATGGAGGACTTTGCACTTTTTATTTAGGAAAGCTGCATTTTTGAGAGACTTCGAGAGAGAGAGAGCGGGAGAGAGAGAGAGACTATTAATAGATAGCATGTGAATACAGGAACTAACACAACATTCAACATAAACAGTACATCATTGTTCACTTCATACAAAATTGTAGTTGTTAGCGAATAGTTATTGTATAAGAGGATTCAGACACTTCAGGGCATGCCATTATTGGAAAATAATCAGTTATTGATTACTACACAACACAGTGTTTTATCACTCACATAATAACGCATCACCAGTCAATACAAAAATCTGGATGTTTGTGATTTATTCTAGAAAGAGAGAGAGGGAGGATCTGAACGGTTTTCTGAACAGTGTACAAAAGTATTCATCTTCTTTTGAGCTATACATTATTCAAGGTTTGTAGACACCAGAATCACTTTTTTACCCCAATCTACATCACAAGCAAAATCTCTCTTCTGAAAAACAGTTTTTCTTTCTGTAGTTTTGGTCCACATATATTTATTTTTACAGTCATGGAACCCTGTGAAAATGGTACTTGTAGTTAAAGAAGTGATTTGCAGCACTGCGACAGATCACTAAAGTTGTTGCCAAAGCCTTTGAACTGTGATCACTTCAGTGCATCATGTTCTACGTTTGTGTTTATTTTTTCATCTTCTATTTTTCATCCTCCAACCTTTCTCCTCTCTTTAATGCTGTTGTTAAACTAATGAGTCATCTACAGTAAATAAGATTTTTTTTTTTCCTCTCTTGAAAACGAATCCTTTTTCAAAGAGTGCCCCTCATTAGTGAACTGAAGAGACTGGATGACTGGCTTTATTCATTTCATTGTAGAAATGAAGGCATTTTAGAGTTTTTCTTTTGAAACCGCATTATCCATTTCATATTATTTCGTGTTGAATGTTGACTGTGAAATAAGCGGGAAGGAAGCTTTATTTGGCTAGTGCTCAAAGACTGTGAAATGGAGGAATGGAGGGATATCACCTCTTAGTGTGTGTTGAATGAAATGTGGATTTAATGGCTTCCACTTCACGCCATGGATATGACCGCAATACAGTACACTCGTCGGCCGGTGTGTGATGAAAAAAAATAAAAAACGCTCCTTAATTCGCAACCGTTTTCATAGTCGCGCAGTTTTTTTGGTGCTCAACACAAACACAACCATTACAACACAATGGAAGAAAATCCTTATTCCCCATGGCTTTCATATGAACTTGTGTTTTTGCATGGCCTGAACATGAGGCAGAACTGAACTGTACATAATCAACACTGCACTGTTTTCTGCTTATGGGAGGATGTCAGTGCCTGACTATAGGTATCTACAATCATCTGTGCACTAACCTGGGCTTTACTGCTGCTGCTACTGCTGTCTTATTTTAACGCAGACAGTGGGGTGGGAGTTGCCCCTCTTTGCCTTACGCTCCAACTCTCTGTTTCAAAGCCTTCACCGCCTTAGACTGACCCTAAGCACTGCCTCTTAAAAGCTCAGCGATGGTTCTAACATTTAGATGCATCTGTCAATCATTAACAATCGATTTAATAATTGAAACGATATGCGATATTATTTTACTTAGTTTTCATTTTGTATTATACCTTTTGACGAGTTCTGGGAAAGGACTGAAGATTGGATGTCCCTGTTTAAAAAAAACATATCACTTAAAAAAAAAAAACATTGAAGATTGGTTACAGGAAAGGTGAGCAGAGATCAGACCTTGTGCTGGCTCTCACTGGTGTATATCAGATTTGGCAGGCGAAGGCACGTGCAGAGAGCAGGTCCATCACGCAGCGGCAAAAACAACAGGGTCAAAGGTGCCTTTTTATTGCACAGACTCCTCCCAAGGACTGGAAATGTTTCTACAGTGTTGTTTGTCTGTTTTCTTACATGTGCATATGGGTGTAAAATACTTGACTGTAAATATTGTATTAAATTTTTGATCAAGCATTGCTGCACAAAATAATAAAAATAATATGAAAATTGTGTTTGGAATGAGTGTTTTTGTATTTACTGCTGAACGGAGTTTTTTAAGAACTTCTTGCTTCTCATTCGCTCTTATGATGAATCCACGGGCTTTTTTTTTTTGGACTGACTTCCACAGAAAACCCCCAGCAGGTGCTTAAATGTCACAGCCAATCACACTCCATTCCATTTGTTCGTATCAAGCTCAATATTTGCATGCTTGATTGCAGTGAAGACGAATCTTTACCTTCTAATTGCTCTTCATTGACGTCCCTCAACCTTTCCATTTGTAAATTGCCTCAGAAAATGCTAAAAGAAAAAAAAAAACCACCACCAAAGCACATAATGAGAAAGGATTGTGCTAATACAAACCCACACACATTTTAAGTGCTCTTCATCGAGTGCTGAAGCGGTCCAAGCTCTGAGGTGGCAGTGGAGTTCACACAGAGCTCAGTAGCTGCTGAAATAACAGTGCCAGTCAAACTGCAGTAGTACGTCTTCATTTCCAGTGCAGATTGTCATCGTTTAGCTGCCACAGGTCTGAGACGCCGTAGGGACATGATGGACGGGGGCAATTAGTGGTGTGAAGGAGGAAGTGGCACTCTGCAAGAGCTGTGTTCTCACAGGGAGAAACCCACCGAGCACATAACTCACTCTTATTCAAAATAAAGTTTATCACTCTCGGGCGTACGCTTGTGCTTTCCCTGCTCTGATTCAGAGCAACGACTTGTCAGAATTATACAAGCGTCTTGTGAGTTCAGTCAGGGAGATTGATGCAGTGGGAACAGAAAACTCTGTCATTGCGGTACATCATACTTTCGGGGTCATCGATAACAACCTCAGTAAGCAAAAAAAATGACAGATGACCGTTCATTTTCCACATTCTGCGATTCTAGCAACGTCTCAATTAGACGGGATGTGGTCCAAATGGCTCGAATGATTTCTTCGGACCCATTGTTCAGGTTTATTGCACGTGTGGTCCGTTGTTTCTTCAGTTCCCCAAAAATTAAATTCAAACATAACTGCGGTCATTTATCTCTTAGTAAATGTGTATAGAATGAGTACAAAGTAAACAAAGCTTGCAAGGAAGAAACAGAACGCTGGTGCCTCTGGCGAGCGTATCTAGCTACTACAGTTAAACACCCCCAAGCAACAACACTATCAATCACTACATGCCTACAAACATCCAGCTGTTTGTTAGTGTGAGCACAGGTAAAGACTGCTCATTTTCACTACCTAATCTGTAGCAGAGTCATAAAAACCTCCTGCTCCAATGATTACACCTCTAGTAAAACCCAAATATTTTAGAAACCTTTCTGGGACACATCTGTTCATTATGAGTAGCTTGCATCCCCAATTTATGCAGTATACAGCCTTGGTTTTATACAGTGTAGACATTTGAGCCCAGATTTTGAAAGCAAAAGCAGCATGTGTAGTCAAATCATTAGCAGAAAGTACTGCTGATCTCTCACTGAGGCACATCTGCTTTCTTCGACATGCCTCCATGCTCGTTCTATTCCTGAGCCATGTCTCGCTGCAGCTTTAACTGACCCCCTGCTACTGGTGCAGTGGAGGCCTACACTGTTTTTCCAAAGAGTCTGAGGAAGGGCGATAACGAGTCGATTGTGTTAGGGCTGTGGGGAAGATGGGAGTTTTATGAGCAGGAGAACTGCTGTGGCCAGGGCTCATTTGGTTGCTGGCAGGGGAGCATGAATCTCTGGGTACTCACCGAGCTCTCTTTCTCCACATGACAGAACTCACCAGAGAGACGGAAAGAAAGAAAACAGGCAAAAAGGAGTGAGGTATATCTGTACTAATGAGCAGAGGATTAGAAGGAGACAAATATAGATAACATTTTTTAAATAGAAAGCGTAGACAGGAGCAACAGAGACGACACCTAGCTTAGAGCGAAAAGAAAAGGGGTGGATGGATTGATGAAGCAGGAGAGTGAGTGATGAAGAGGCAGCTTGTTCCAAAGCACTATCTCTGTCTCCTGCCGAACTGGAGCAGCTCCATGGAGCGAAGCTGCAAGTCCTGCTACTGCTTTGATTGACACAGCAGGCGGGGATCTGGAGCGAGGAAGCGTCTGACTTGCCGGAGTTCACAGGAGGCTTTAATGCCAGCTGTCATTAAGACCTCATCAAACATCTCCTGCATCCATCACTCCGTCCAGTTGGGGACACACAGTGCAAACACAGCGTCCAGAGCTAAAATCCCATTTATTTTGTTGATATTCTGCATTCATCGCCTACAGGTCCGGCTAAGCCTTCCGTCAACAGATTTTTTTTGTTGTTTGTATTTGGGAAATCTATGGCTGCATTCGGCCTTTCTTTAACCTTTTCACTTATATATTATACATGATGGGAGCTAGCTGCACATTTGGTAAAATCCCTTAATCCCCCTTCAGTTTTAATCGTGAGAGCAGACTTGACTCACTTTCATAACTGCATACCTTTTAATGTTTAGTTTCACTCTAGGGAAATTTGGAGTAGATACTGAATGTGCTTTAAGCTGGGACTTTAAGGGGTAGTAGTTCTTATAGCGGAATATTTCTGCTTAGCTCATCTATGACTCAAAATCCTCCATTTATTAAGAAATGGAGCTGCTGCACCTAGTAATAGAAATTTTGTATCAGACCACATTGTCGTCTTGGATAAGGTGACCGCATTAATTTTTGCTCCATGATTCCTGAGCACAAATTCACGTCTCAAGCATCCTTTATTGTTACAAATCGAGTGAACATTTTTTGTCATTTCGTTCTTTAAATTGTAGTCAGGTTCCTACAAAGGAAAGGTTTATTTAAGGTTACGAATTAATGGCAAGAATATTATTTTCTACTATTTTATCTGTCTGCTAACAAAATGGGGATCATCTCCTGAATGTACAAATCTTAAAGTATAATTCATTATCTTCCACTTCCAAATTCATTATCTTCTAACTGTGTGAAAAATCAAGGTGGCCTTGGGGAGTTTCTAACTCCTACTCGTTCGTCACCTCGATGGAACCTTATAATACTAAAGTTATTCGTAAACATGTCTGTAGTGTAATGGCAGAAGAGAAATGTATTTACTTGCAACATTCTTTAGTAATAAAAAATAGGTGGTAACTATTTGTGTAGCTGATAACATTTTTTTATTCCTATGCATTGTTTATTTGTGTAGAAAAATAGCATATTGCATTCACATATTTATGAGTGAATGTAATTATTGTAATTAATGGGTGAATAGGTGAAAAAAACGGACAAAAAACCCTTCCAGAAATGTATATTTTCAGTAGATAGATCAGAAAAATTCAATTCCTTTCAGGCTTAAAAGGGGAAAATATCATTCATATCAAATACAAAGCCAAAATAAGACAATGCAAAAATATTTCAACCAACACCAATGTGAATTTACATTCAAATAAAACCTGTTTAGCATTTCAACTTTTATAAATGTATATAGTTATTGTTTTTTTTTTGGTTTTTTTTTTTGACAGGTATTGCATGTCAAATGTGATTCTTTTCTCATAAGAGTAGATCTGCGATAAACCAGATTATGGAATTTATTGCCATTGTACATGCTATTAGAGATACAGAGCAGAAGAGGAAGGGGGAGGAAGCTGGCAGAATTTCAGCTAATATTGTTATAGCAGGAGTACAAAGTTCAGTGTTTGCACATTTAAATCACTAAGCAGGGGAATGGCTCTAAGATTGAGCTTTGCATAATATAACCTGAGCGTTTATTCCTTCTTAAAACAGAATTGATTGAGATCTTCCATCTTGTGGTTGGCGGCCAAGTCCCATTCATCCGTGCTTGTGAAAAATCTTCGGATGAAGACAGTCCGAGTGATAACGTTGAACCCGAGCCAGTGCATTGTGCCGTAGATCCTGTGAGCACCAAACAACATATGAGTGAATTAATGAGGGAAATTTGCATTCACATATTCCTCTAGACAAAAGATAATTCGCTGTGGAGAATGAAGTGGAACATCCACTGCACTGAGGAGGCCATACCCTGGTTTGCTGGTGCATAGCCAACAAGTATGGCACCTATCTCCTTCACAGAGAATGAACAGAATGCTCCTGAAATGCTCTCGAGACAAATCCTTATGTTTGCAGTTTGCTGTATTCGTGTACTCCCATCAGATCAAAGGCCACAGGTAATGAGAACCCCCAAATGGCACTTAATTCGTTTTCTTCATTTTCTTCTTGTTCTTTGCTGATTCTTTGTCCTCCTCAGGGCTGGGTGTCTGTTTCTTCCAGTGCAGACAATTGTAGGAAACGGTAGCACTGATCAGATACGTAGCCATACCCGTGTAGCCGCCGATTGCCAAACACAGTGGCTGTATTAGCACAAACAGACAGAAAACATTGACTGATGCACTATCAGGCAGTTCCACACGGTCTGCCTTAGTCGCTTGCAGAACTCCGAAGAAATAAATCAGCGCCACAGCGGGGTAAAAGGCCAGCTCCACCATGCTTCTTGTCTTAATCTTTCAATTCTTGCACTCACACAAACGCTATAAATGGAAAGAGAAATCTTTGCTTGCAACCACGCACGCTGTCTGCTCAGTCCAACTGAATACCAAGAACTCCTCCTAAGGGGATCGGTTAAAATTGTGACCTTTAATCTGATATCGAGGTAAAACATTAGCTTCCTGCCGCTTTATCACGTGCCATGCATGTTGGAAATACTCCAGAGAGTGCAAGTTCCATTCCCAGCTTCAGGTGGTCTCCTGAGGGTGACCTTTACTCTCTAAAGGTACTGAAGTAAAGCAAACAGCCACCTGCAGCGCTGCTGGGTAACATCTAATATATCTAAAAGGTGGCAGCTTGGCTTTTCATGATCCCACCAAGAACCTGGGTTAATCTGGTGTGCTGTGCAAGGCTGAGATTATATGAACTTGCTGCTTTTCAAACCTTTCCCTACCATTTCCGCTTCTGTCATTACAAAAAAAAAAAAAAAAGAAAAGAAAAAAAGCTGGCCGATAGAAAACAAACTCCCTGTGAATTTTCAAAACATCATTTATTCACGGTTCCCTTGGCAAGCGCCTTCAACGGATGTTGGTTTGTGACTGTTTGAACACCTGCAAATTCTGGTGTGTTGTTTTCTCTGTTAGATTGCTATCTTGGCTCTCCATGGTGATGAACGGTAATACAATGCTGGTGATGACACACATACACACACATATACACACAGGATATGACAGGTCTGCCTTGACTTCACCAACCCTTTCTCTCCTCATTAATCAACTTATCACATTCTTTTTGTGATGGTCTTTATTTGGTCCTCACCCCCTTCAATTTACAACGCTTAATTGCATCCAGAATGGGGGTATTTTTGGCCCCTTTGACGCAATGCGATAGAAATACAGTAATTAGAGCGCCACAATCACAAGGAACGGTAGCTTTTGGCTGACGCTTTGGAAAAACATCACTTTGCCACCCCTCCATCTTTGTTCCTTGTGACAATTCACATCCCATCAGGCGGTAAGCTGTGATCATACCAGAGATCAGGCTTACGTTGATATACATCACATTTTCTGTTATGGAGTTCGGAGAATAATACGAGTTAGGCATGAATAGGTCTCGGTTGGCAGTGATGGTTGAACAAGGCTTGCTTCCCATAGAGCTTCTAAATTGCCGGCACCACATGGTGCACAATTAGACTTAAAGGTCTCTCTTCCTCTGCTTGTCCCTCCTCCTATTCCTCCTCCAAGCCACAGGCCATGCCAGCCTTTCATCAAAGGCACATCTGCACATCCTTGTGACGTCCACCCACCAGCCCTCTATCCAGCTGCCCACTTGCTCCGGCGTGGCCTTTCAAATCAAGCCTCGCTCTGATGGGATGGAGGGGGTGGATAGGGTCTGAGGCATAACTAGCAAGACCGGGTTATGTCAATGTTCATAGATCTTCATAGTGCCTCGGTGTCTCCCTCCAGGAGCTAAGCCTGGATCTTCAGCTAAAGCCGGGATCAGAGAGGGGTTGAAAGCAATCACGCCACTTTTAATGGCTTACTGTTGCTTGGGGAATTAAGATATGGTGGAAGAAACAGCAGTGACGTGTTACATTCTTACCTGTACGAATCACCGGAAACATTTCTCAGCATGCCCTTGTAGGTCTATTAGTAAATGATGCGTGATAAAATGTATGGGTAATTATCTTTAATTAGTCTAAATATTTGGATTAATTTCTTGAACTAATACTGGATGACGATTGAATAAGAAAACCACCTTCAAAGAAGAAGAGAGGAAATTGTTCTGGATTTAATCTCATATTTTGCAAAGACTGAAACTTTAAAGAAAAAGGAATTGGATAAGGATAAACCATTAATAAATGAATACATCACTGAACCAGGCAAGGAGCTGAAACCTTTGACCTTTCTGTATATTTACTAGTAATGTGTCCTTCTCAAAGCATTCATTCTTTTTGGCATGTTTATGAACACTACCGTTTACTGTGAGTAATAGCTTAATAATTACAGCTCTAAACTAGTAATCAGAAGATTGAGTTCAAATCACAGGGCTGCCAGAGAGCCACAGTTAGGCACATAAAGCTTCGATTGCTTGAATTGTAAGTCATTTCAAAGCACTAAAAATATAAAAAAAGTTTTATTTTATTATTGTATACTGATTATGGTTATTGTGGATCCAGTTTCTATCCTGGGAACATTGGGTATGAGGTGTGAATACAATCTGGATGAGACCGTGCATTCACACACTCAATCACACCTAGGCCAATCCACCTACTGGCATATTTTTGGGAGGGTGGGAGGAAAGCCATGTGGACACGGAAAGAAGATGCACAGCATGATCACACTCAGCCAAATGAATGTACAGTAAATGCTAAAAGCTCATTTGCCATAAATTCTACAGGTAAAGTCAGGAACACCTAGAGTGTCTGAGACCTTCATATAAAAATGTAGCGCGAATTAATTCTCTTTTGTCTCAGGTCAAGGCTGGAATAGCTACCATTCCTGTTGCAATGCAATTCACGATCCAAATGTGAGCCAGTTTAGGAGATTTTGTATAAAACTTATTGATAGGTTTTGCACTCAGTTCTACCTCCTTTACTCTGCAGTGTGAGTATTTCTGCTCTTCCTGAAAACTGCAGGAGCTTTTCTTTCTTTGTTTTCTGTGTCTGATACACAGATGTATTTTTCTTGTAGGAAGGCGGGATGGCATAATTGCTTTTCGGTTCCTGCATCAAAGCACGATTAGCTGTGTTTAAATGATAAATCTGTGAAAAGTGTGGGGCAGACTGTACCATTTTTGCCTTTGGGAAAGGGGTGACGAGATCGAGGGGAAATCCAATAAACGTATGGATGAATGGTTTAATTGCTGTGTGTCTCTGTTAATGTATACATTTCACATTACAGACTAGGGGAAGCCCTCTGCTTTAGCTCTTTCTATAGATAGTTATTATAGCTCCCTTCTTCTCCAACTATCACAGAAGTGAGAGAAATTTCTGATAGTGAATTTTAAGTGCCTTGTGGAGCTGTCCACAGCTGGAGTACTGAAATGAACAGAACAGGGAACAGAAAGCCACAGCATTCCTCACTTGCACAATACTTTTCCTTAATCATCTTTCTGTTCCGGTGTATCTTGTTTTCGTATTTCATAAAAGTAAATAAAACCGAACCCTTAAGGCTTATTCAGGTTTAACCTAACAAGCTAAAAGTCCTTGATTATTTAATGAAAACATTAAACCTTTGCAGACACCACCTCCACACACACACACACACACACACACACAAGTTGTACTTTTTATATTGTTATTGATTTTCTTCACTGTACATGATGAAAAATGCATTTGCCAGAAAAAGCTGACTGACCCAGCAAAAAAAAAAAAAAGGTATGGCACTGAAATCCCACCTGAAATATTGATCTATAGCAGTGTTCAACTGACATTTCTGAAGCTTACAAAAGTTTGGATAAGCAGCTAACAAGTGTGAATGGCATTCTTTTTTATTTTTATTTTTTTTAATTTTTGACCACTTTTGACTTGCAGCATGAACTCGAAGCAAATGAGACATGTTTAGAACTTGAAGTGAAGTATAATTGCATACTTCTCTGTCCAGTCCTATTAATAAACTCGAGTCTCTCAACTATTTTTTTTTTCCGTGCATCGATCAGATCTGCAACACTGTTTCTCTAGTGCTCACTTTATTCTCAGATATAAAAGTAGCAAGCTGCACATTTCCTTTCCTTGTTGATGGGGTTGTGACATCAAAAATAATTGAAGGTACATGAATAATTTGGCCTGTTGAACGCTTTTATTTCATTTTATTACTATTTTTCACTACATGTACAGCCAAAAGACATAAGCTACAAATGAAGTGTAGAAAATATTCACCCTTTCTGAGGAGTGTTCACTTCAGTTTTGAACGTTCAGAGTCAACCAGTCAAGACAGAGTGGCATTCTCAATGTGCTTTTTTTTTAAGGCTTCCAGCTCAACATAGGCAGTGTAATGTAAAGAAAGCCTTGAGTTATGAGCACCATATTTAATATGATAACTCAATCAGGCGATCCAAAGCTACAAAAGGGTTTGTCACTGCAGAGAAGGCTGAGGAGTGGCACCACCGAGCTGTTTTCCATAATACGATCATGCAAAATGAATGAACTCATTAACTGCATGCCTATGTTGGATTTTTACCAGCTCGATAGCTCCTAAATGCCGACAGGATTCAGTGAAAATATCTATAACGCCATGCAAAGCGGTTTGAGCTTCATAGAAATCAATCACTGCATAAGAGTATGAGGCACGAGTTAAGGTCAGAGTCGCGGTGATAATTATGGTCATTGAAGTCAACGATGCGCACACACACACACACACACACACACACACACACACACACACACACACACACACACACCTCTCGGACGAGGCGAGTTTGATTGGAAAGAGGAGGAAGAAAGAAAGAAGAAAAAAAAAAAAGTGGGTGGAGCGCGCGCGCTGCCGCCTCCTTGCGCGGTGTGGACGGCGCGAGCGCGCGCAGCCGTTCCGCGCCCACGTGCGGCACCGAACGCCCAGAAAAGGTCCGCTCCGCTCCGCCGGTACCGCCGCCGTTCAGCGCACCCCGCTGTTCCCGTCCCACAGCCTCCACTCCAGCCTCCAAAACAACTTCTCTCAGTTATCAGTGTCAGAGGACTTCCCTTCACCCGGGCTGCCCCGTGTTCGAGTGCCCGTTAAATCCGTTGGGAACAGACCGGGGTTGCGTGCTTCTTGGCTTGTGCCGGGCCACGCGTTTTACTCATGGAGGGAGACGTTATGGACAAGCTGGACGACACGGCCTCGGTGTACGAGTTCGACCCGTTTACAGGCAACATTCCCGCGACCAAAGTGGAGATCACAGTCTCATGCAGGTAAGAAGTGTCAGGGTGCTGAAACGCCCCTTAAAAAGAAATAAATAATAATAATAAAAAAATAATAATAAAAAATAAAAATAAAAAACACGGTAATTTTGCACGCTGTTTAAAGTTGGTCAAAGTATCCAGGGATTTTTTTTTTATTTTTTTTTTGAATTTATTTAGTTATTTATTTATTAAATTCCTCTCTATTTCCCTGCTGTTTCAGAGCACAGCGTTTATTATTTCTGCAATTTATTTATTTATTGAATGGCTGCTATCCTTCACACGCCGGTTAATGCATCCATCAGTGATATATTTCGCAGGAGGATACCCCTCTGGGCATGGATGGGTCATGGTCATGGGTGGGGACGGACGGCTGTATTCCACTAACCTATAAATGCATTATACATCACACTAGTGTGCTGTTAGACGCAAAGCTGATGTGTGTGTGTACTGTAAAAACCTACAAATAACTCATGTCAAGTGGTGCAGTTTTCGTAGAAGTTTTCCCGATCTGCATCCAAGTCTTGAGCAATTGTTTGCAGAAGTGATCATTCTCATCGTTTGTTGTTTACTTTCACCACCCACTGAAGAGAATGGCTATTAACCCTTATGAAAGCATAGATCTGTGTGTATTATGCAGCCTCTCTGTCAGGCATCATTTCCTTTTTTTTTTTTCCTTAGCCTAACTCCTCTCCCCCTCCCTCTCCTCTCCTCTCCTCTCCTCTCCTCTCCTCTCCTCTCCCCCTCCCCTCTCCTCTCCTCTCCTCTCCTCTCCTCTCCTCTCCTCTCCTCTCCTCTCCTCTCCTCTCCTCTCCTCACTTAAATGCCTGAAGATCCTGATCATCCACTCTGCTAATAATAAGCTGTTAATATCTGCTGTAAATACCGATGGTTTAAAAACAGTTTCTTTTAACACCTCATTCATAGTAAGACTGAATGAGGGTATGTTTATCCGTTTACAACTTCTCGGAGGTTTATGTGACATTTGTATTTGAGGAAAAACACTGTCTATTGGAAATGCACACTAGGAGTGGCCAGAGCACCAGATGATTCACGCACTTTGTCTGAAGTGCGTCGCTGCCCAATCTTTTATTCATTAGCGTTCTATCCGAGTTGGATCCACTCAGTCTTGGTTATATGCACACGCCTTTGTGAAAAACATTTTTCAATTAATTATGTATCAGCGAACAGCAGAATAGCATTCTTGCAGATTTTTCGCCACCCTTGCTGTTATTAATGAGAATTTCATTACAGTAGTTTTTAACAGTCTGTCCTTGTCTTCGTTGGCATTTGGAAAAAAAATCTGTGTTGTTATGGTGCTTTCTGCCCACAGCTCTGATTAGCCAAGGGCATGCATCTCTCTGTTACTCATCTGTTCAAGCTTATGTCTTTCCAAAAATCCTAACCAGGCAGAAGTAAACCCGAACTGTAAAACTCCAGGAGA
>JAUCMX010000023.1:14137520-14312520 GCA_033459395.1 Hemibagrus guttatus | reverse complement strand
ACTTTTTAATACGCTCCTAACATGCTGTCTGGATATGAGGCGCTAAGAGTATCTCTTTCTCTGCTGGAGATGTGAGAGCAGATCTTATTTCCTGTCTGTTTCTTAACACGTTAAAACCATGAAATGACGGAGATTACACAGTGACCTAAAGCCTGATGGCCAGAGACATACTTTTGATAAATGTATGATAAAATATTCGGAACCCTTTTTCAAGCTGATCTGATTTTCCTATGGATTAAATGTCTTCTTTTGTCATGAACAAATTCATTACTCATGCACCAAAATGAAAACCAACCAAAGACGTACTGGTTAAAACAAACAGAAGTCGGGTACGTCATCATCATCAGCATGGAAGGAGGCATGCACCAGAGTAGATGGGCAACTGGGGGTAAAAAGCTACTGAACAGAAAGAAAAAGAGAGAAAGAACAGGATGTGTGGGGACCAGTGGCATGCCTCAGTGCCTCTGTCTGTCTTGCCATAGCCGTAAGTCAAACACTTCACAAACACGGAGAGGCAGATTCGAGAGCAGGAGCAGTGAAGCGGTCACCTGGTCATGGACACAACCTCTCTGAGGACTTGTGTGTAGGCAACTCCAGGCTCACGTAATGTCATGCTTTTTTTTTTTTCTTTCTTTCTCTCTCTCTCTGAAAGACCTGAGGCTACGGATGGCTGGCGTAAAATCCATTCCAAACTGATGCTTGAATGGACTCTGTTGAGGCAAAGCTAATTTATAAACAGCCAAACTGGAGCTTTTTAAACACAGCTTGAATAATACAGCATCAGTGCTGCACTGCTAGCAGGCTGCATTTGTGTTTGAAGTCTTCGAATGTGGGAATTTGTCTAATTACTGTTCCAGCCAAAAGATTTTACATTTTATATTTTACAACTTAAGTGGGATTAAGCAGTGACCCCAAGCTGATTTCCCTACAGTCTAAATGTAAATGAGTGTTCTTGTATTGATTAAATTTGTTAGTTAAGAAGCAAAACTGGAACTATTGGCTGAAATAAAAAATTCAGAAAATCCTGGACCAAAAACCAAATCCTGGAAAACAGATATATTTTATAACATTACATCATATCTCCAGGGTTGGAGGTTTGGTTCCTGCCTCTTCCCTGTGTGCACAGGTTCTCTCTCCTGGTACTCCGGTTTCCTCCCCCAGTCCAAAGACATGCTTTGTAGGTTGATTAAGATCTCTAAATTGTCCATAGTGTGTGAATAGGTGTGTAAGAGTGTGTGTGTGTGTGTGTGTGATTGTGACCTGTGATGTGTTCACACCTCTTCCACCTCATGCCATCTAACCCAAGTCCTCTGAGATAGACTCCAAGGTCCCTGTGACACTGTGTAGGATAAGCAGCACAAAAAACAGATGGATGGAATTATAATCTTTTTCGCTGTGTAAATTGTATTAATATAGTTCGTTTCTTTAGTTAAATAAGATTCAAATGATGCAGTTTATTTGCACCCTGAAACACGATCAGCCTTGTTAGTGACGTGGTCACATGCTAAGGCTAACGTCTGTTTTCGAAAGTCTCTGAGTTCACAGTATCTTAAAGAATTTCCAAGGTAAAAATGATCCACATTTTGAAAATCCCCACATTACAGTGCCGCTTTACAACATGACACCTCAGTCACGTTTGTGTGTATGCAGAGGTGTGTTTTTGCCACGTCGCTCGCACGACCAATTGCGTTTCAGCGTGTAGGTGGTGCTGCAAATAAGTTGCATGTGTCATGAGCATTATACATATAATCCTATGTCATAGCAGACACAAAGGTTACACATGAAGTGGGTAAAGGTAAACATGTTAATAACAGGTCAGGTATATCGATCTTATACAAATAGTGTATGTCGCTGCAGACTGTATACTGTAGACTGATAATAAGTTGCATCAAATGACTAGATTGAATTAAAAACATTATTATTATTATTATTATTATTAGCTTTACACATTATACAGTATTGTAATTACTATGAATTATTTATTGATTACAGTGAAACTAATAGAAAAGAGGAAGGTAAATATGGGAATCCTGGTGGATCCTGGGAATTTCATCCAGGGGCGTCCATCCTTTTGATCATGCCGTATTCCGTCACCACATAGTAAATAATTCAAGCTCCTTGATATCGTGGTGATTTCTTGAATTACGCATTTCAACAGTGTCTTATCTAAAGAAGACATGCATATGTACCTCACACTGAATCATTAATCATAAACCCACTGGAATGATTACATTGAAGCAGATGTTGCATGCCTTTTCAGTTGTTTAGGTCCTAGCACACAGAGTTGTCACTGAACCATATGAGTCACTGGTGTGATTCGGCTCATTACCTTCGGACCATCATATCTTAAATGATGGATCTGATGCTTAGCTCGAGCTCGCGGACTACTGAGCCGGTGTCCATGTAGAGGATTTGGATGTGCATCATTTTCTCTCGCTGCTCGTTCGTAGTGATCAGCATATGTTCCAAGACTGCTATCGTCACGCAAGCTGTTGTTGCGCTCCCTCAGCGCGATGATAAATTAGTGCTATTAGGTTTGCGCTGCATTAGAATACATTTACGTGCCAAAACAGAGCAATTTTGACCACAGATAGGGAGTGAAAAATCCACTAAAAGCTTTTTACCCAGTACATGTTCAATTATCGTCATTGTCATTTGTTGGCTGAGATTCTACCAGTGTGACAGTTTGCTCAGGTGCTTAGAGATCAGGTAGGAGGGAGTCTGTGGAAATAATGATAAAAGGAAGTCTGGTACCTTTCTATGGCTTTTGGATTTGTGAAATGTTCCATCCTGGCATTTAGATATAAAAGTGACACGAAATGCTGTCTGAGTTCACAGTGAAATATTCAGTGGCAGCTGATTTTAATGGAGTCTCCATGTTCCAGAGGCTTTTATGTCATCTCCGCTGTCTTTTGGATGCCTCTGACTCAAGTGGTGTGATGGTTAGCAATGCTGCTCGATTTAAGGTTTAAAAGGTTCAGTGTTTGGGTGTGTGAATGGGGGTCTTATCATCAAGATATCAAGAGCAGGGGTTTTGATGCAAGCTTTTTAAGAGTGTTCTCCAGACAGCACCCAGGGCATTGCTTTTTTGACGGACCATTGTGTGTAGGTTTGTGCATCGAAAAGTGTAATCCACCGATCTGGGGCCTATCTTGGGAACACTGGGTGTGAAATGGGAATATACTGTCAGCCCAGTTCGGGGCTCCAGACACCCACACACACACCCACGCCCACTCATTTACCAGTCCACACACCACACATCAGGAGGTTTTTGGGCAATTTGGGGAAAACTTGAGAATATGTGAAACTACACACACACATACACCAAAACACACACACGCACACACTCACACACAGCAACAGAAGCTCAAAATCGAACCAAGTACCCTAGAGCTACGTAGTAACAGATGCTACCTGCTGTGCCATTGGACTTTTTACCAGTTAAATTATTGCTGAAGTCTGGGTATTAAATTGATAATACCTTGAGCCTTGGCTTTATTGATGCCATGTCTAAATTCACATTTGGTGGTGTATGTGTGTATGTGCCATCCTTGTGACATTGTCAAATTAACATTTTATTGATTGATAGCATAACATAAGCAGCTGGTTGACTGCTGCTTGATGATAATGGAAAGAAGAAAGGTGCAGAGTTCTTCTCGGCTTCTATCATCTACAATCTCCAGAAAGTAAAGGAAGAAAAAATTAGTTGCTTGACAGGTCTTTGGAAGAACCTGCAGTGCTCAGCAACCATGCATTAATGAGTCTGTACACCTGCCTTACAATCTGCTTTATACTGAGAAAGATGGGCTACATTGATCAAGTTCGCTCACCATGAATTCTGAGAGCTCAAGATGCACTTGTGTGTGTGTGTGTGTGTGTGTGTGTGTGTGTTTTTTGGGTCCAAAAAGGTTGGTCTGATGGGAATTGGTGACATAGCGATTAAAGCTTTAGGCTAGTATATAGAAGTTAGTGTGTTCAAATCCCAGCACTGTCAAGCTTGCCAGCAAGACCCCTGACACACAGCTGCTTAGTTGTATCTCAAGTGCACGTCGCTTTGAATAGAAGTGTCAGCCAAATCTGACTAATCCATGGTCCACTGGTTGGGAAATCCTGGTCTAGAAAACAAAAAAAAAATCACGAAGTGAAGGAGAGCAGACACTGATGGCTTGTGAAAGACAGTTACCAGCTGTAAGAGTTGCCATGGGTATGGTGGAGGAGGACAGCAAAGGAATCATAAACCTCCAGAAGCAGATGTGCAGAGTAAAAAATAAGGAAGCACGTATAACATGAAGGGTGCTTTCCATTTCTGAGTGAAGTCTCCTCTGGGCAAACTGTGTAGGCAGAAACTAAGCAAATCAGGACGCACCTAGCAGGAGGGATGCCACATGGTTTGATGCACACCTCTTCCACTGATGTGGCTGCATGCTGGGAATGTGCAAGGCTGTCTGCATCACTGACTTTCTATGGTTGTAACTCTGGAAATCGTGCCGTCCTCCTTGCTGTGTTTGGGGTCTTTCTCCCATATCTCTCATGTATTTGGCTCTGTGTGGACTTTCCCTGAGGGCAGCTGGCTGGTCTGAATAATTAAACAGATGGTGGGAAAAGCTTCCTGCGCTGAACTGCCAATCGATCCCGACCTCTGCCATGATGTTTCAGCTTCCCTGTGCCAGACACGGATCGGCTACTTTTATTAAAAGAGATAAAAGCCAATTAGGGCCCACAAAAGCACTGTCCAACAGGCACAAGCCCCTCATCAATCCCCTAGTCCTGAAGGGAAGGATTCACAGAGCTCAGACTGTAGGAGAAGAACATCCGTGAATTTAATCCTTAGGGTCTTTGAAGATTTCAGCTTCTGAATGTGGAGGATTCCCAAGAACTAAATCTATAGCAATCTATATGCAGGGAGGAGAATGATGGCTTTTTTGGAATAAGCAGATGGTTGGAGCAAACCTTCTAATTCCCACAGCGATAGCCTGTCACCTCAGATCTAATTGAAAAACGGGACTGTTTGCAGTAATAAAGGAGAAATTCGTAGGCATAAATAGATGGAAGATGGTCCTTGAACTTAAAAGCTGATGAAACATTCTCTGAGTTTGCCCCAAAAGGAGATGCATGAACAATTTCACAGATTCCCCCAGTGGACAGTGAGCTCTGCAAACACCCTCTCATTTTATAGCAATTTGGTGGTTTAAATATTTTGAGGAAACCGGGAGATAAGGTTTCTAATGCATTTGCACTAACCTAGTTTTTTCTAATAATAATTATTTTTTGCAAGTGTTATTATAGGAAATCTGTTTCTAATATAAGGTCCTTTTTTTGCCTGTAGCTATACCACATCACGCTAATGTGTTTAGCCAGCACTGACACTAAGCCTGCAGAGGAAAATAAGCCTATTGTAATCAACCACTTAACTGTCTGTATGCAGCAGAGCACATCAAAACATCACTCATCGTCAAAGGAGTACACAAATATCTCTCGGTGGAATGTGAAGCGATGAATATACGAGATCTATTTAAATATTTCTTGTTCATGATTTGATTTAATGTCTTTCAGCACCAAGATAACAGGTCAAGGCTTTATTAGATTGCTTGATGTATCTTGATGTATAGATACACACAGGCTACACCTGATCTTGTAAAAGATGCGCTTGTGCAAATGAATTAATGTGTTATGATCATCGATGCAGCAAATCACTTTTCCTATGTATGGAATGCTCCAGATTTACGCTGTCAAACATCACCAGTGTCACTATTAACTGCTCTGACATAATATTCTCTCTTTATTTATGATACCTCTCATTGTAGCTCAGGAATACAGTATTCAGCTTTCATTACAGTGATGGACCGGTGCTTTTTTTCCTTTCCCTGACTATTGCATAAATCACAATCTGATGAATTTGCTGCGATGGATTTGATGCATCAGTGGTTGTTTACACCTGCAGATTGGTTTCAGCCTTCTTCAGATGAAGCATTGCACTGTTTTTCTCATTGATATGCATGTTATTTTGGGGTTAAATCCCTTGACATGCCGAGAAGAGGTGAGATGAGAGGGGAACACACAGCCGATAGCATCAGGTTACATGGTGAATTTCAGGCCAGTGGAATGTTTGATGTGTTGTGGATGATGGGGACACCCTAAGGCTGGGTACTGGACTGGGAGAAACATATGAAAACTGTGGTACTTCAGCTCTTCATATTTAATGCACTGAGCTAAGAGCGAGATTAAAAAAACACACAGCCATTTTTTAAGTGTAGTTCCATGTTACACTCTTGTTAATGCAACTTTGGAAGTTTATAATGCTGTTGTAATGCGAATTCTTTTTCTCAGTCGATATTGTCACAGTCAGATATGCACACGTCTGCGCTGACGTGGGTGGAATGACGCAACAGAAGATCTGACACTCGAAATAAGCCCACGTAGAGGGATTTAAAAAAATAAACCGGTCTATAATTGCAGTCTATAACATTACTGCTGCCAAAAGAGCCTTTCTTAGCACAAGCTCAAAGCCAAAACATAATTTTCTAGACTTTTATGCAAAAAAAAAGTTCTGTCCTATTTCTTACAACCTACTATTTATGTCACTGCACGTCAACATAAATTTTCCTTTCAGACAGCCACTAATGCAGTATAATGGACTGAATATTTATCCGTTATTTTTGACCTCATATCTGCCAAATGTGTTTGACGTCCCAACATTTAGAGAGCACCATATAATTAATAGACTGTATAAAAGGTCTAATGATTAAATAATAAGACTTGACAAATTTATGTCCCAGAGGCTCTCTCCCACACACACATGTGGTGAAGTTTTGTCAGCCATTTCAATCAGTGAAATAAAGTGAATTATCACCTACACACACTTGGTTTTTATAACGACCAAGAGGCATTCATTTCGTTAGATATTACTCAACCATGCCTTTTAATGTAGGGCTTGCAACTTAATCCCTTTTTATAATTACATTGCTCTTTACCAGGTGTAATCTGGTGTGAAACTCCAGAATGAACCTATTTTCTAATAACATCACAGCCAGTTAATAATTTAAAAGCCTTAATATTAAACGTACTCATTTGTTCATCCCAGACATTGCAACAACAAGGATTTACAAGCATCAGTCTAACAAGCTAATTAACTTTAGCTAAAAGTTTCAGTTGGCATTACAAATTAGTTAATGTACATTGCAATTAAAACCATACAGCAATTTAACCATTTTATTTATATGACATAATAAATCCCAGTTTCCCACCATTTACTTTCGAAATGTACAGATTGAGATACAATTGCACTGCCAAGATGGATCTGCATTCAAACTTTGCACTAGGGATGTAAATGAAGACAAATACATAATTCAGAATAAACGGATAATGTGTTCTGAATGAATATTGCACTCTTTTATTTTCCTGAAAGCTTGCCAGAAAGGATCACAGATAATCTGGTTGAAATTAGGGTTGTGCATTGGGGCTAAGATCCCACAGGATTCACTTACAACATCATTAGTAACTGCCTGGTCAGGGTGATGGGGGTTTAAACTGGTTATGCTTTGGGGAGTAGAACTAACTACATTTGTAGGAAGATATTGAGCATTTTTTAAGCAAAAATCCTAACTGTAAAAACAGGATAAAAAGCTGTCCTAGTTGAGTTCAATTATTAAGTTGAGTGATGGAGCAGAGCCTGTCAGAGCCAGAAATCACACACCATACTGACAGTGCTGGGAATTTATTTAATTGGGAAAAAAAAAATCTAGGATTTGAGTTTGATTGTGAATGGGTATGTACAGGTGCATCTCAATAAATTAGAATGTCATTTAGGTTTAAATGTAGAATGGAAAAGTTCATTTATTTCAGTAATTCAACTCAAATTGTGAAACTCGTGTATTAAATAAATTCAATGCACACAGACTGAAGTAGTTTAAGTCTTTGGTTCTTTTAATTGTGATGATTTTGGCTCACATTTAACAAAAACCCACCAATTCACTCTCTCAACAAATTAGATTACTTCATAAGAGCAATAAAAATCATTTTTAGTGAATTGTTGGCCTTCTGGAAAGTATGTTCATTTACTGTACATGTACTCAATACTTGGTAGGGGCTCCTTTTGCTTTAATTACTGCCTCAATTGGGTGTGGCATGGAGGTGATCAGTTTGTGGCACTGCTGAGGTGGTATGGAAGCCCAGGTTTCTTTGACAGTGGCCTTCAGCTCATCTGCATTTTTTGGTCTCTTGTTTCTCATTTTCTTCTTGACAATACCCCATAGATTCTCTATGGGGTTCAGGTCTGGTGAGTTTGCTGGCCAGCCAAGCACAACAACACCATGGTCATTTAACCAACTTTTGGTGCTTTTGGCAGTGTGGGCAGGTGCCAAATCCTGCTGGAAAATGAAATCAGCATCTTCAAAAAGCTGGTCAGCAGAAGGAAGCATGAAGTGCTCCAAAATTTCTTGCTAAATGGGTGCAGTGACTTTGGTTTTCAAAAAACACAATGGACCAACACCAGCAGATGACATTGCACCCCAAATCATCACAGACTGTGGAAACTTAACACTGGACTTCAAGCAACTTGGGCTATGAGCTTCTCCACCCTTCCTCCAGACTCTAGGACCTTGGTTTCCAAATGAAATACAAAACTTGCTCTCATCTGAAAAGAAGACTTTGGACCACTGGGCAACAGTCCAGTTCTTCTTCTTCTCCTTAGCCCAGGTAAGATGCCTCTGACGTTGTCTGTGGTTCAGGAGTGGCTTAACAAGAGGAATACGACAACTGTAGCCAAATTCCTTGACACGTCTGTGTGTGGTGGCTCTTGATGCCTTGACCCCAGCCTCAGTCCATTCCTTGTGAAGTTCACTCAAATTCTTGAATGGATTTTGCTTGACAATCCTCATAAGGCTGCGGTTCTCTCGGTTGCCAAAGACTTAAACTCCTTCAGTCTGTGTGCATTGAATTTATTTAATACATGAGTTTCACAATTTGAGTTGAATTACTGAAATAAATGAACTTTTTCACTACATTCTAATTTATTGAGATGCACCTGTATAATTGGAAGACTAAAAAGAAACAGACAGTGTTTGTGTTACATCAGTACCATAGAGGCAATTTGTGTGTGAATGTTATTACACCTGAGTGCAAGAGCGTGACACATGGGTTGTGTGTTAAACCACTGGTGCAGTGGTACAGGAATAATAGAGCAGGAATAATACATATGGAGAGAGAGAGAGAGAGAGAGAGAGAGAGAGAGAGAGAGAGAGAGAGAGAGAGAGAGAGTGAGAGAGAGAGTTAAATGAGCTTGCCAGAATGAATCAAACAGAAAGAGCTGAATGTAAGAGATGTACAGACATAATGAGGGAAGGACGGGGAATAAAGGAGCTGCTAATGAGTGGGAAAATGAGTGGGCTAGTGATAGCACCCCATGACCCTTAAACCACAGAGTAGTAGGTAGTCATTACTCTGAATGCTTTATCATTAGCTGTACCCTTCTAAGCCCCTTGTCCCCCCACCCTTCACAATCCATTAACTTATGTTCCTGAGCAGAGCTCCATCTTTCTGCCATCACTCTCTCCACAATCCCCTGCATATCCAAGCAACTGTCCCCACGCCAAGGTACTTATCTGCACCGACACCAGAATTAGAATAGTAATGGAGCTACCAGACTCACTGTGCTGCCCTGGAGGTGTGTGTGTGTGTGTGTGTGTGTGTGTGTGTGTGTGTGTTTGTGTGTGTGGAGTTGTTGTGGATGGAGGCTGAGCAGTGCTGGAAAAGTGAGAAATGACACTGCTTGTCTCCCGGGAAGAGTCCCACGCTTAAACTTGATGATGCTTTCTCCAGGCATGCCATTGCTTGCGTGTGTGTGTGTGTGTGTGTGTGTGTTTGGTCTTTGCTAAAAAACCTTTGCGCTGCCACGAGACATCGGAGGGGCTCGGTTGGAAGACAGGTCCACATTCCAAGAGGCTCAAGGGTCATTTTAGTAATATTATTAATGTCTGAGCATGGATTGCATGTGCTGTTAGCTGAACAGTAACTGTCTAAGGGATTAAAAATCAATTGCTCAGATCCGCCCACACTGTGTCAGGCATGTCAGTGGTGCTGCAAAAATATTGGCCTGCAAACAAATGACCTCGAGGTAAAAGCATTAGTCTCTAGGGGTGATTTTAATCACTGACGGATCAATTTACTTCCTCTCTGTGAGAGTCCTGGAATGCGAAATAAGATTAGCAGCCGAACACACTTGCAAAATTAAAAGTTCAAATGCATGGTCACAAACAAGGGCCATAACCCGGGCCCCAATTTTAGTTAATATGCATAATGTGTAAACTGCTAATATTTAATCTCTCGTTCATATAAAAACTGTTGCGACTCAAGTTACACTGCCTAATTTAACTGAATTAATATTTTGGTTTACCCCCTCTCTCTCTCTCTCTCTCTCTCTCTCTCTCTCTCTCTCTCTCTCTCTCTCTCTCTCCTTTTCTGTGCATGTGAAAGCGCATACTTTTATGTTATCAGCTAGCATTACTGCAGCTAGCAAACTGATTTGGCTAGCAAAGTTATGAATAGTAACACCATGCTATTGGGTCCAAAAGTCTTGAGACGTCAGTGATTTTTTTTTTAAACTATGAATTTTAAAACTAAAATATTTAGAAAGGAAACGTTCAGAAAGGAAACGTTCAATGTCATCCTTGAATATTCAGTTGCGAAATTTGTGCACCATTTCTAGATGGCTATTTAAATTTAATCAGTGTGTAAAAGGTAGATTTGATCTAACGAATCGTCAGGTGGAGTAAATGTTAGCTCAAGTTCACACTATCATTAAAGCAGACGAGGAGTAGAAAAATACTACGCAGTTTGTCTGTAATCATCTGTAATGAAAAAGATTATACAAAATTATTAGTAAGGTCAGACATTTGGACTCTACTGCATGTTGTTTCTTAAACTCAAGAATGTACTTATATCATAAATAAATATCATCAGTTGTTAGGTTGTAGTATATGCATTGCATAATTCTTAACCAGAAGGTAAAGACTTGAGAATCTGATAAGGACTAAGTATAATAAGTGGTCAATGAGTGTTCTAAGCAAACCAGAGGTCCTCTATTTTTTCATGTAGTAGACTATATTCTGTCGCTCTTTCCATATACATGGGAGGAAAAAAAAAAATCAAGGACACCTTGACAACGTAATAGCTAGTTACAGACATGGTCACAATCTACGCTGAATAGCATCTGAATAACCTGTTATTAACCTGTTCCATCTTATAACCTGTTATGGAATAAAATGTAATTGGCAGCAAGCTTGTAACCGGGTAAAAGTTACGGCAAGTGGCGTAACCAACAACGAAACCTTCCGTACAACTTCCGTACAAAAATTTGTATAAAATACAACAAAAGCTCTCTCGCTCATTAGACCTCCTATGCATTTTGCATGAGCTCATATTGGAGTCAAAAGCCTGTAGAAACAAAGCTGCAAAACCTAATGGATGTCACATAGACAAGACAAAGCTTTCTCTGCTGCATTTTTTATTCTGACAGTCAATATCTTTCACACACAAGCACACATGCGTAAACACCAACACAGATGTGTAGCGAAAAGGATGTGTGTGGAGATCAGTTTAATTAAAACAGCAGCAGGCATTGGCCTCTTCTACTCAGACATATGAAAATACTGAGACAATAAATGCATCTGTTTTTTGTTTTTTTTTAAAAAAAAAACCCCAAACATACCCCACTCTAGCCAGCCAGAGGCTCTTTATGTTTACTAGAGTAATAGACAATGCCGATGTAGCTTTGCAGATGTTCTGGGGGTTTTTTTGGTTGGTGACGAGAGCAATATGCGTGATGGAGTGATGAATTAATTAAGAGAAATCATTGAGATCAATAGGGTAAATGTGTGATGTGATGAGGACAAAGCCATGCAGCTGTTCAGACTGAAACAGCACCATGCTTCCACTTCAACAGGGGACTCATTTAACAGCTTCCCACCAGGGTCTCCTCCGTGGACTGTTACATTAATACATCATTCATTTTTACCTCCAGAATGCCACTTGGTTCAATTTGGCTTAAGATGTTTTCGCCTGCAGCAATTTCCATAGCTGATAGCCTCATCCAAGCTTAGACGGATGAGTAAATAATTTAGAACTGTTCAAATAAAGGTTTCTTTTTGCAGCTGATTAAGACAACTTAGTACACAGCAGTACATACCTGTATTTTTAGTGTAGCACCATTCAGTCCTGTTTTTTGTCAGCTTAACTTAGAAAATAACGTTTATTGAACAGCTGATGCTTCATCATTTCTCTTGTCTTGCTTTGAATTTTGTTCAAATGTCAGAATGCCACACACACATACACACACACACACACACACACACAGTCACACACACACGATAGCCGTCACATCAGGTCATTGATTCATGGAGAGCCGTGTGCTGTGTTTCAGTGGTCAAAGTTGAGTGAGTCAATAACAGAGATTTTGACAGCAGAGAACAGGAGATGGCTAAGGAAAGAGAGGGAAGATTGATATTTTACACTCAAGAAGCTCTTCAGTGTCTCTCGCCTAAAGGACGCAGTAGAAGTTTTGCTCCTTATATGGTCTTTCTTACCTTTTCTTAAGCTCAGTTTGATCATTTGCCAATTCCCACCACTTGTTTTCCTCTGGCACATAACAGCCTTAAAACCAGAGAATGTGAAGACCTGAGAGACATGTGAATCCAGCCATCACGTTTCATCACATTCGATGTCACAAGAACACACACAGAGGAGTGCTAACTGCCCTCTTCCACATACGGACGTGCACAATTGGCTAGTGTCAGTTTGATTGACAGGGGCAAGAGTAATGTCATCCCTGTCACCCAGAGAGCAAGCCTAATTATGTGTCTCTTGATATCTCTTTGTCTCGGATAGCTTGTGTCATCATCCGGATTAAAACTCCATGACAGGGCGAATAGTTTTTTTTGTCGCGTCACTCTGTAAACTCATTGTTTTCATGACCAGAGCAGTGAATTAATGAACACATATAATTGAAATGAATAGTGGAAGGGAAAGGGTGAACATGTAGTCAGATGAATATAGAGTCATGGCAGGTGAAACAGTGTGAGCTGTGTGAGCTGTCTGCACAAACAAACCATACATCTCCCACTTTTTCCATCATGGCTTCCTCTCTGCACCTGCACCAGTCATAATAAATATATATAAAGCCCTCACAAAATCCTGGAGAGTTTTGGCTTATAATTCTTGATCTAGCAATTCCCTCTCATGTGCCCTTTAAATCTCATAAGACAGTTCTATGGTTACAGAGTACTAGATTTTATATATAATAAAATTAAATGAAATGCTAAAATATTAAAATACTTTTACTGTATGAAAGTGAATTGGTGATTTTTTTTATTGGTGAAATATACTTTTGACAATATATTTAATTATACATATATCATTAATCATACTAATAATTTTAATATTAAAAAAAAATAAAATAAAATGTGGTTTTGAAATTCTCATGAAAAATATAAATGTCCTATGTACTAGAAACTTTAAGAGGATTTTTTATTATGATATCATGACCTATTATTTATTATCTAGCATAAAAATGAGATTCTAATACTTTGCCCACTCTTAAAATGATATCAAATATGCCTTTATATGCAACAAGGTTAGTAATGAATTAATTCACAATAATGATTGTTTTCAAAAAGAATACTGAAAATGTATTCCAGTAAGTCCTATATTTATACAAAACCTTGCTTTCTAGGTAAATTCTTCTATTTTATAATCTTTCTGGACTATTTGGACCTGTTTATGAGAAGTGTGTTCAAATTGGATTGTGTTTATTCATGTGACATTCAACATTCTGTAAAATTCGAGTGCTGTGGAAAATTGGGAAGTCTGTAAGTATCCATAACTGCAATTTGTGAGTAAGTATTCTGTATCTATTTTCTCAATAAGTATCACGACAGCTAAATAAAGCTAATTAATAAAAAAAAAAATCATTTAGTCTCAATCTTAATAATAATTACTTCTCATTTACACTGTCATTCTTGTTTTTGCACTGTTTGTGTTATATTGTGCTGACTTTACAAGAAATTAACATGGATTTAAACCTGGTACACTGAAAAAATATAATGTACAATATTTATCGATATTAGTCAATTAATATTACAATATATTTGCCAATAGTAGACTTGATTTTGTTGTTTGGGGAATTTTGAATAGACAACCTGGCAACCCGGGTTACAGAGAAACTGCATGAAGGTTTTTCCTGATACGATTCCACTTCCATGCTGCAAGTATACAATTCCAGGCCAGCCGTTAATCACCTGCCTCCATCCTTCATGCCATGCGGATCAAGGGCACTGGCTTTCTAATCGGACCACAGCAGCTTTTCTAAGTCTTCATTTTAGATGTGTGTAACTGGAGCTGAAGGAAGAACAGCAGCAGCAGCAGCAGCAGGAGCCGGGCTTTCCCTCCAGGAATATTATATTTATCCCAAGCTCCAGCTCCATTTTGAAATCCTTAATGGCTGTAATTAAGACTCCTGGAGCCCTTCCTCTCTTGGATGTCCTAACGCTCCACTTGATCCTCTCTAAAAGACAGTAGCTGGTCTTCATTTCAAGACAAGACGCCTTGATTTTCAATACTCTTCTGCTGACATCTTTGACATAGATATGCAGGGCTCTGAATGAGTTTTAAAGACCGAAATTGTTTGCTTGACAATGGTCGTGTAATTGATAATGGGAAGATTATGTTTCAATGGGAGCAGTGAAAATCTGCCACCTTTGTTTTGTTGGAACTTCGGCATTGCACTCAGACTGAGAGCTCTCACATCAGGGCGTTTATTCATGATTAACTGCTTTTTCCCCTTCATTACCTAATTCATTTTACGGAGCATTAGCATTAACATGATAGATTGCGCCGACTGAAAAACATTCATCCATTAGTCCAGATAAGTGGCATTTACCTGCCAATTTACAAGCAACTGCATTCTGTGTTTACTCAATAATTATGCGTTGAGTCCAAAGATTTTATTTGTACCGTACGCAGCAGCTCACAGCACCAGATGCACCTTGAGTCTGAATCTTTGCCTATTAAAGAATGGCTGAATAATGGCTGAAATTAATCTTGCCAAGTAAAGTGTATAACACATGAGTGTAATCTTCAGCACCTGCTTGCTAATGTTCTCAGTTGGCTGCTGATGTACGCTAGCCATGTAACCGAACACGAATACATTATCCACAATGAACAGATAATGTGTTCTAAATGGATACAAATACAGATAGGTTTAAGAGCCACACTTCCTGATTGTGGGATGAACAAAGACCATGTTCATTAGCATCACTATGAAGCACAGCGTGATGCATTTACAGCTTTCATTGACCGCTTGGTGGAGGTCAACGTGGGTTTTATTTCAGCTATTCCTTTGTTTATATTTTGAGAAGTAATCAATGGAATTGGTTAAAAAAATAATAACTGCACAAACAGGATTAATAAACAGTCATCATTTTACACTGGAGTGATGTAGCTGAGGTTGAGGAACTGTCAGAGCCAGAATTCACACACTGCTGGAAGTTCTGGCATCTTTACATGAGAGTGAATCGATTCAGGGGGTGATATCTATAGTGGTGGGCGGGCATATTTATTATTATTATTTTTAAATTTTTAATAATAATAATAACAAACTTTCTGGTTTAGCCAGATAGAGATATTTGGACCTCCTAAAAATTTACAGATCAGATATTGTTTTCTAACTCCCTATGATGCACACGTCACATTCTTGTTACTAAAACTTATGTCATAAAAAAATAATAATCATAGTAACATAATAATTTTAAAGCAAAACTAGTATTTTGCTATTAATCATTGTGAACAATCCTTCTAGCCTTCTAGCAGACCTATCATGTTTAAACTGATAGATACCCAAGTGTGCATTAGTAAAATGTTATGTCATATTCATGAATACTGGTTCATACATACTGGTTTCATCATACAGGACTGCTCTGTGAGGGAATACCAGTGAAGACTGATGATATAAGGGATTTCAGCCTTTCAAGGTGTTGCTTGAAAATGGTCAGGAACAAGAGTTAGTTTCAGAGATGCTTCTAACGGAAATTTTTGTGTGTGAGAGAATGGCAGATAAATCTGTTGCCCTTTTCTTCAGGATGTTCCCTGTCCTCATCGTTCCCTGTAATTTTATTTCTCAGGCCAACGTCATAATTACTGCCATGGGAATAAAAATGTGTCATTAGAGAGCAGGTGAGTTGTGTGGCAAAAGGCTTGGAGAGAAGATGTTACAGGAACGACAAATAGGTAGAAGAGAGCATGTAATCACAGGTGCTTTGTTACTGACACCCAGTGCATGTGTTTGCTTCTGATGACTTGCTATTCAGCCCGTGATTGTGAGTGGGTGAGCAACTGTGCCACTATAATAGATATGTCACCTTATTTAGACGTTGGGATGCCGTGACAGTTCTGTAGCTCAGGGCAAAACAGAGCTCTCAAGTTCCCTCATGCACATCAGCAGGAGCGAAAAGCCTGGGATGAAAATCAATATTGGGGTTCAGGCTTTATTGCAGTGAGACACCTAGATCAAACTCTTTCCATTCCTGAATCTGCCCTACTGTATATAAAACACTCAACTTGGCTCTCTATGTACTGGCAACTTTCCGAAGGATTTTTTTTCTCAATAATGTAAACTTTTTTCTCAATCATTCTGTATTGCGATTGTAAAATATCGAGTGTCTAATGTGTGCCTTTATGTGACATTATATCGTCACAATAGGACTATTAATCCATTTTGATCCATTTTGATCCATTTTGAAGCCATCATCTCTGATTATTTATTACTCCTCCATCAGGAAGTTTAATATAAACACTGAAATAGGCTTTTTACGAAAGCTCTTCAAAGGAATTTAATGAAAATGTTTTTGTTTTTTTTATCAGGAACCTGTTGTGAATGTATTATTCACATTGAGCAGAAAATTTGTTCTAAACAGATAGAATTATCAGATATTTATTCATTCATTGTCTACCGCTTATCCGATCTATTCTCGGGTCACGGGGAGCCTGTGAATATCTCAGGCATCATTGGGCATCAAGGCAGGATACACCCTGGACGGAGTGCCAACCCATCACAGGGCACACACACACACACACACACACACAGACAATTTAGAGATGCCAATCAACCTACAATGCATGTCTGTGGACTGGGGGAGGAAACCGGAGTACCCGGAGGAAACCCCCGAGGCACGGGGAGAACATGCAAACTCCACACACACGGCGGAGGCGGGAATCGAACCCCCAACCCTGGAGGTGTGAGGCAAGCGTGCTAGCCACTAAGCCACCGTACCCCCCTGATATTTATTTATTTATTTATTTATTTATTTATTTGTTTGTTTGTTAATTAATTAATTACAATGGAAAAATTTGTACAAGCTTGACATTTTTACGTTCATGCAAGCATTTTTAAGTGCTTTATATTTTGGGAAATTAAACTAATTACTAAAAGATGTCATGGGCAGATACATACAAAAATACTAACCGAGCGATTAAAAAACAATCCTCTAGGCTCTCGAGTGGTGTAGCCCAAACTTATTGGTTCTATCCCCAGGAGATCACGAGTCAGAATCCCGATGATGCCACAATTTTAATGGCTGAGGGTCCAAGAGAGCGAAATTGGCCTCAGGATAGGAGGCCGCTATATTAATCACAACGACACATGGATGTTTGTGTGTTCATGCGTGTAGCTCTTTTCTTTGAGTGTGTTATGCCATTCTCCCATTTTTGCATGAGCAGCAGTTTGCAAAGAGCCTTCACGTGCCTGGGAGGAAGCATGTCATAGCCTTCCCCCATCCCTGTTTTGTAGCTGTCATGTGACAGGCGAGAAGACGGGTGACTAAATTAGCGAGTCCTGTGCACATCTCTAATTGAGACCTTGAGTGATATATCTCAGAGCCAGAAACTCTGTGTCATTATATACTACGGTGTTTATGTTGTTCTTGTTCTTTCGGCTGCTCCCTCTTCGGGGTCGCCATGGCGGATCATTTGGTAACTCTTCAGTGGCTGAGTTAGTTCCCTGCCTGGGAATCAAACCCGGGCTGTGGCAATGAGAGCACTTTATTTGTGTTCGGTCAGAACTGTGTTTTAGAAGAATCATATAGGATCTTTCAGTAAACTTTCTGATAGCTCCAGTTTGTGTTTTTCTGTTACTCAGAATAGCAGAGCCCATGGTTATTAGTTGACGCTACGTGTAATTACAGAATAGTTTTAACCACAGGGAGCCATTTCTTAGTAATTCAGCCACACATCAAAGGAAAATGCTATTATTCCTGATAGTTCTGCCTCATTTCCACAGTCATTTTGTCTTTACAATGTCTTTGTAAAAGACTTCTACATATTAGCTGGCCAAATCGTTAGCCTTAATGCAAGATATTCTCCTTTTGCTGTCCATTTCTCCCGGTTGCTTAGCAACAACCTTCTCATAACTTGCATAGTGAATATATTGTTAATGTTTACAGTGTAGTATTATTAGAATTAATGACTGTATTAGCAAACAGTCTATGAATAATTTCAATGCTTTTTGAAGGTGAGATATTAGAATTAGAAAGTTTAATCTGTTTGTTCAGTTTTTTTTATTTTGCTTTAAGGTTTTGAACGGAAATTCAAACACATAATACGTTTTTAAAAATAACCGTCATAAAGTCATAGCAGGGTTACAATATATATATTTTATATATAATTTTTTATATTTTATATACAATATATTTAGTTCTACGGTGGCTTGGTGGTTAGCATGTTTGCCTCACACCTCCAGGATTGGGGGTTCGATTCCAGCATCCGCCGTGTGTGTGTGTGTGTGTGTGTGTGTGTGTGTGTGTGTGTGTAGTTTGCATGTTCTCCCCGTGCCTCGGGGGGTTCCTCGGGGTGCTCTGGTCTCCTCCCCCTGGTCCAAAAACATGCACTGTAGGTTGATTGGCATCTCTAAATTGTCCATAGTATGTGAATGAGAGTGTGTGTGTGCCCTGCGATGGGTTGGCACTCCATCCAGGGTGTATCCTGCCTTGATGCCCAATGACGCCTGAGATAGGCACAGGCTCCCCCTGACCTGAGAATAGATCGGATAAGCGGTAGACAATGAATGACTATTTAGTTCTTATTCACAAAACGTTGCGTATAGTCTAGTATTGGTTAGCTGTAAAAACAAATTGTCTACAATATCATGTTTTTTAAATGTTTTAAAGATTTCTAGACTGCTGTCTAATAATTTATACTTTTCCACAGCCTTATAAAATGATCTTATTCACTTTTACATTAGTCTGTGTAGGCTGTCAAAGTGCAAATTACATGATAATCCACTCCTTGATGCATTCATAGTACTATAAATTGTACAGGAATTTGGTATACACCTATACCAGTTTGTTTTTCACATTACATTAGAAATTGCACAACTGTTCACGCGTGAAAAGTTTTCCGTCACTTAATCACTATCTACAGAGCTCTGCAATAAAGCTGTTATTTGTCAACAGACTCGATTCAATAATCCCTCAAATGTCAAATACAAGCAAAGGCTCATATTTCATTGTCATATTATAACAATGTTTTCTTTTTATTTCCTCCCTCCAGGAATCTTCTAGACAAAGACACATTCTCCAAATCAGACCCAAGTGAGTGCTGCTTTTTTTTTTTTTTTTTCCTCCACTTTTATGGAAGCCTCCATTTATGACATGTGGACTTGTACATATTTCTCTCATTGTGGTATAATGCCACATTGATTTCACAGATTTTTTTTGACACATTATCTCTAAAGTCATGGTTAATTAGTCTGTTCTCTATGATTTATATTAAAGCACGTTATTCAGTAAAACCTATGAATAATCCTGTGCTTATAGTGAAGCCGCTGAGGTGACATGGTGATTATTATTTTATCAAGTGTGTCCTCGGATTAATATTGAAGCCTGAAGTTAACATTTCGAGGCTGCAAATTTGAATTATTTGGCAGGAATGGATGATTTTTTTTTGCTGAAACAGGCTAATGGTATGTTTAATTTAGAATGCATCGTCCAGTATGTCTCGATGTGTCATCTACATGACTAAGCTGCTACACGATGGGCAACAACCGGCTAAATTATATGACTTCTCTGTATTTCATTCATTTTAAAATACCATGAGTGCCATGAGTGCTTACGCACTTTGTGGCCATGAAATAGAGCGTTAGAAACTTAACTCATAGGCTTGATATTTTCATTTGTAGCCACATATTATTATAAAACTAGCCACCATGTCACCTCAGCAGCTTTGTAGGAATTAGTAGTTACATGACCTTTCACATTTTGTTGCTGAGCTTCTTTGCATGTAATTTTAGAATTGTTTCTTCATCGCTTATTTAACAACCGAGTCAGAAACAATTATATTTTGGCAGTTTTTTTTTTTTTTTTTTTAGTCATGTTGTGCTGTAGGCAAGGAAAATAGTGAAGTCTAAAACATGAAAAATATAGCCTCATTTCTGCATAATTACACAAGTGAAAATACATGAGTTTATTTTTAATCTTGCAAATATGGTGCATCCTTTAACAGGCTTTTGAGTTCTATTTACTAGTTCACCATTTGGTATGCCTGATATTCCAAAGATGCTGGCAGATTATACAGGATATAATTATTATCTTACTACTTTTTTTTTTTTTTTTTTACCAACTATGAGAAATCTAAACTATGGGGAACTTAACACCAAAGAGCGTTTTTGAAGACGGAGGAGCTCAGGGAGAGACTGGCGTGGGCCGTCGGCACTCAGCAGCCTGTCAGCGCCTGATATTACACCACACAGATGCTTCAGAAGTGTGTGTGTGTGTGTGTGAGAGAGAGAAAGAGAGGCTTTTTGAAGTTTACTGACACAGCTGATGTGAAACTACAGAAATTTATACAGATGTCTGTACGTTATCATTAATTATTACACTAATAATCATTCTCTTTTGCCTTAGTGTGCGTCCTGTATACACAAGGAGTCGAGACGAAGCAGTGGAGAGAGGTAAATAGATATAAACACATAATATAGTGACATAAGTAACCACATCTTTATGAAACCTTTTCCTTACATATACACCCACAAGCCTACTTTCAATTATGAAACTTGTCTGAAGGGCTGAAGGCTCAGCACATCTGAGCTAGTGTCCAAAGTCAGAGCCTCTGTCACTGCATGTGGTCTAGTGTGTGTGTGTGTGTGTGTGTGTGTGTGTGTGTGTGTGTGTGTGTGTGTGTGTGTGATCTCGCTCCTTTCCTCTGTACTGTCAAAGCTCTCTGGAGTAATTCTCCAGTAACAAGCGACATACTCACACTTTCACCGCTTCTCCTCAAGCATTATTTACTGCATCTAATACAGAGAATGATTTCCTTCCTCATTCCGTTGCTGTATGGACGAGTCTTGGAGTCAGCCTTCTTTCCGATTTGATTGCATGCCTGCATGCTGATGATAAATCTTCACTGTTCTGAATGTTGCATTTTATATTATATTGCATGTTCCTTCATTCAGGTCTTTTTCTTAAAAGATAAGATTTAATGTTTGCGGCTCCCAACCGTGCCAGTCCCCTAGTTACCCCAGCTCTCTATGATAAATTATCCATCCTATATCAGTGTTTTAGATTACATTGTAGCATGTCTGTATACTAGCGCCACACCATTCACAGCAGCTCGGCAGCTTAAATAATAATGTACAGAATTATTACAATAAAAGAAATGCCATCATCTAAAATATTGAAATACTCTTCCCAGAACTTTTACTCTTTTTTCCCCCCATTCGCCTCACTGATATCAGCTCCATGAATGCAAGTATTTTTATCAGCTTCCCAACACTTCCACCTCCATTCTCAGGGCTAAAAGGAGCAACTTCATACTTATTTATGCATACGCTGTTGCTAAGTAACTAAACTATACATTAACTTGTCTGTTATTCACATACTTGACCACTAACATTATTTTCTTTAGCTACATGGATCCTAGAAGGTACCTAGGAACCCTACCTAAAGAATGATATGTCATATTTTGTAAATTATTAATTTTTTTGTGAGGCAAACGTTTTCATTTGGTTTGTATGCTTAAACATAATACACTTAAAGGTGATGAGACGTACTTCGAGGATGTAACGATAATACAAGCAGTTTGATCTGAATCCCAAACTGTAATCTGGTTGATGACTAGAACTGTTTTGGTAGCTGAGTGACAGATTAGCTTTTCAGAATCAGGAACAGGCAGATATGTGACTATTAAAATTAGTGCAAAGCTTTCATATAACTCTTCCGCTAGTACAACACGTAACTAGCTGACTAGCTGTCTAGCCCACCTCCTAGCTTTTTCCAGACCAGCAAAGCCTAATATATGGTAGTGAACAGCACACTGGAGGTTTGACTTGCCAAGTGGGCTAGCTAATACATTTACAATCCATCCAACCCTAGAATTACCATCTTTTTAATGTTAAAATGAATTTTTTTTGTTTCCAGGGAGGCTAAGTATGGAGGCTTTAGTCTGTATTCCAATTTACCCTCTGATTACAGGATTATATTTAGTGTTAATGTTAATAGTGACTGTAATATCACCAAGTTTATAGCCATACGTCTATAAAGGACAGCACAGATGTAGATCCTTACAGTACAGTGAGTGCAGAAGGCTGTGCTAAAGACACAATGGGAGACGCTTCAATGTTTCTTGTCCTGATTCGACATGACAGCTGCCTGTGTTCTGGGTTTCTTCAGAAAACCTGTAGGTGTTGCAATGAGGCAGGCTTGTTCACCTGCAGGACATTTGTGTGTGTGTGTGTGTGTGTGTGTGTGTGTGTGTGTGTGTGTGTGAGAGAGAGAGAGAGAGAGTGAGAGAGAGAGATTGAGATTCAGCTATCTTTTTAACTATGCTAGTATTCAATGTGACTTAGAGGAGAGGTATGTCATTAAGAAAGTGAAGCCATTGCAGTAGAAAACTGTTGACTTAATGAGACTTAAAACTGTTTGTCATAATTTGCACTGTTGCTCATTGTAGCCTAAAGAATTACAGAAATTTCTAGAGATTTAAGATAAAACGCTCAGCAGAATATTATGAATTTGCATGAAATTTCCTGCATTGTTTTTTTCCCAGTGTTGTGCAAATGCACACACACACACACACACACACACACACACACACACACACACACACACACACAAATGCACAAAAAGCAAGAGGTGATCAATGCTAATACTGGTCCCTACCATTGCAATATGCAAATGAGCTGACGTTTCCTCACGATCTTGACCTTTTCCATACTGTTTCTTATTCTTTAATGATACAGAGCATTTATTTTGAAGTCGTCCATGTGACAACTGCCAGTGCAATCCCTGAGCAACACACCAAATTCCTGTTCGGACAGTCTAGCAAGGTGTAAAGTGTAGACAGCTACATGTTAGAATGGTTCAGTGGATTCAGTATTGTCTTGTCAGGTGCCAAAGTGTGGCTGCATCCACTAGTTTAGTTTCTGTTGTCGTTATACCCTACAGAAATAGGAGGAAGACACATTACTGGAAGAAAGTTTTGATGCTCTGTTCAGCTGCATATTCTGTAGATGCTGTTTATAGCTGATGTCTGAATCTGGGCTTTCGAAAAATAATCGAAAGAAAACTGCTCTGTGGACATGTTTGCTATTAAAATATCCACAATTTATACTACTATTCATTTATATTTTTTAGATTACGTAGTTCCATTCCATTCCATAACATTGTCTGTACCACTTATCCATCACAGGGAGCCTGTGCCCATCTCAGGCGTAGATGGATGCATGAATATAGAACATTGAATATCACATCGAGTTATTGAGGAGGTTATTGTAGTCTTATACCACAGTGCTGTTGAATTCTTGATTCAGAAGGTTGATTAATTTTCTATAAGAGTAGATCTGGCTATAATTCAAATCAAATACATTTCATGTTTTTCTTTTCTTAATAATATTGAGAGACAAAGTCTATAAAACACTTTGTTATGTGCTGTTACTGGGAAATAATCTAATTAATAATGCATGTCCCATTGTGTTTTATTTCTCCCATAGCTACTGTGCAGCTGATTCAGACTGACACGGTCTGTTTTTAACAATCTGCCTCTAACCAAGTTTTCAGTAGCCCAAATATATGGCAAACAGTCTAAATATAAACCTGTCTATTGTGACTGTAATATATCAAAGAGCCAAAATAAACCTTAGAAAGAAAAGGGGAGACATTCCCAAAATGCCATCTAAGTGAGTTCTGTTAATCTAATGCTATTTATATCAAGTATCAAAGAATACCGCTATAAAAATACAGCTGCATGATTGTTAATGGAACTGAGTTACTGTATATCGCTCAGGAGTTTCATATATAGATCAAAAAATCATTTGATGGGACACAAGAATGAGCAGCCTGTGTCCTGACGTTTTCTGCCTTTCTACATGGCACGACCAACCCATAAACTGCATGATTAAATAGAATTCATTTTTATTTTTATTTTACATGCCTTATGTAAATGAGTCCCAAAATCCAAACAGCCTAACTTGTCCTAGTATATTCTAGCAGTAGTTTCTCTCTCACCCTCGTAATGAGCAAAAACGAATAAAATAAACAGAAATATATACCACCACAATCATTCTGTTTCTTTGGAATCAGATTCTAATGGACAGCTTGTTGATGCTCACAAACCTCATGTGTCCTCTGGAGCAGAAACATTGCTTCCAGCCCATATGCCTTGTGTTCTGGCTTATGTGTGTGTTTGTTGGACACGCAGAGTAGGTACTGGCTTGGCTTAGCTCTCCTGGCGAAAAGATTTGTTTGTGTAGCAGGGTTCTCAGACGAACAGCTTCGCGTCCGATTCTCATTAGATTAGTCCACAGTGTGTGAGCACCTAATCAACTCCTAATTCACTCTCTTACCTTTGTCCCTGTCCGCCGCGGTGGAGCTCGTATAGCTCAAATCCTTTTTTTCGACGCTGCGCTGCATTTTAATTTCTCTATACACACACTATTCCTTTCCTTTTTGCAGATATAAAAACAGAGCTTTACTTCTTATTCAGGTTGAGATAATGTTGTAAATTGTGACGAAAGGTAGGCAGTTCACATCAGCACAAACACCTTCAATACTTCTCAACTCGGTTTAGAAACCACACTTGAGCCGATTTGCACTGGTACTTTTCAGCCCTGCTCCTTTATTTCTCCAGGTCTGTACATTTGTATGAGTAATTAGAAGACGCAATTACAAGCCAGCACCAATAATTACAGAATAATAAAGGCTGCCTTAATATAGAGCAGGTTTTAGCTCAGAGAGTGAGCGTGGTGTTCTACACGGTGTGGTTTTTACCACAGCAATACTGTTTATTTTCTAATTAGGTTATTTTTTTTCCTAATATGAAGCAGAGGGCCCACATATAAGTGTGGGAATTTCATTATTTAATAGAAACTTTGTGTGTGCTTTTGCCTACAGTGTTACATTGCAGAGATTGTGTGATTATTGTTATACACTGACCACAAAACCTTGCTTAGAGAAAACACATTTACGCTGCTTATTCATAATTATAGACACACATAAATAATAGTAACAAATAAGTACCAAAGATTGAATTGTTATTAAAGCGGCATAATAAATTTTATTGTAATTAAGTATGGATGTAACTAGATAGATAGATAGATAGATAGATAGATAGATAGATAGATAGATAGATAGATAGATAGATAGATAGATAGATAGATAGATAGATAGATAGATAGATAATTTACAACTTCCAGCAGTATCCACATGGGTACTGTAGAAAGGTGTTAAAGGTCTTCAGGCACATGCATGCTATTGGACAGGAAGGAAAAGTGGATAATATAGTTATTTATTTGGTATTTTTTAATGTGTTAGACCTGAGTTAACACATAAGTACATATACTACATCAAAGGCTTATTAATAGGCGTAATAATATGTCATGTTGACATAGTACTTGAGTAAAGTCGCAGACTTTTCCTGACTTATGATGCTTTCTGGGCAAAATGATCTTAGAGCTACATGGCAGCTGATCATACAGTTCAGTATACTGAATGTAGGATCAGAGAAAATGTCATAGTTTAATTCCTGAAATCCTGAAGTGCTTGTTGTTGTTGTTGTTGTTGTTGTTTTTTAAATTCTATGTAGATATTTTGACTTAACAACTCATTATTTCAAGATTATAGATATTTATTTCACTATATTGTGTATTGATCAGATATTATTACATTTACATTTCTGGCATTTGGCAGATGCCTTTATCCAGAGCGACTTACATTTGATCTCATTTTATACAACTGAGCAATTGGGGGTTAAGGGCCTTACCCAGGGCCTCCCAGAAGCTCACAACCTTCTAATCAGTAGTCTAACACCTTAACCACTAAACTATCACATACCAAGATATTATTATATTAATTTTACTTAATATGATTCATGGTAATATGAAATCTTGATTTTTACTTAATATCTCATTATTCTATGTGGATATTTTGACTTAACAACCCATTATTCAAATGTATTAGGCAATTATTTCACAATTGTCTATATTGAGCAGATATTATTATGTATTAATTATATTTAATTAATATTTTATTATTGACATAATACATTCTTATTTTGAAATGTTATTTTGATGTTTATTTCAAATTAGTTACTCATGCATTTAAGTTGTTTAAGTTGGAGTCAGATCTAAGCATAGAGTTAGGTCTAGATGCTAGTCTCTTTGAGTATGATAGACTACTTTGCCAAAAGTATGTGGACGCCTTACCAATCACACCCATTTATGCTTGTTGGGGTCTGGGATGCAGTCTGCGTGTCGGTTCATCCAGAAAGTGTTCATTGCGGTTGAGGCCAGGGCTCTGTGCAGGTATTGCTGGTTCTTCGACTCCAACTTTGGCAATTCATGACAATCCATTATTTCTGCGCAGGGACATTGTAATACTGGAACAGGTTTTTGCCTTTACGTTCCAGTATAGATAAATATTAATGTTACTGCATGCAAAGATATCTTATACAGTTGTTATACTACTTTGAGGCAACAGTTTGGGGAAAAACCACATATGGGTGTCAAGGTCAGATGTCCACATGCTTTTGGCTACGGAGTGAATATGGATTAGCTTTTGTTTGCCTTCTTTGTTAGTCATTAGAATAACTCATTATTTAGATGCATGAAAACCAGCTGTTTTGGTTTTGCTACGGAAAAACCGAATGAACGTGTTTGTGTCTGAAAGAAAATAGTATGTAAATGAAATCTCTGTGTTTTTGGTCTAGCTGAGGGGGAAGTGAAACATTTCATGAAATGATTGGTATTTATACACTTCTTCCCCCGTCTGATATTCTACACAAACATTTTGCTGCACTTTAGTGGAAGATTACACGCAAGTGAGAATTTTGCCATTTGAAGTATAGATGAATCATGCTCAGTCTGACCAATGAGCATATAAAACAGTCCAGTTTTTATTTCAGGTTGCCTTTAAGAGCTGTCTAACATGTGCAGCGATGGCCTGAAGACACTGTAACCTTTATAAGTTATTTCATTTAAGCTTCATAATCAGATTGAATGAAAACGAGCTTAAATTTAAACCAATTTTCCAACAGCCGAGTCTAAGATAGGGTTTTTAACTATTTTTAATTAAGAGATATGTGTCTCGAATTGAATAATACATGCTAATAAACTGAAGAAAACAGACCGTCTGAATGTTCGGGCGATTTGTTCAGTATCTGAGATCAGATTTAAGTACCTGTCAGTGGATTCAGTGGTAATCTTTGAGGGAGGGGCTCGTTCCAATTATTTTGTCTGGTTTGCCAAGACAAGTGTAGCAAAATAATGGAGTAGCCTGTTCCATGCTGCTTTCTGCTGGAATTTAGGGACAGTATTGGCTGAAAGAGCCCCTAATTAAGCAGGTGTAATTGTCACCAATCTCCTGTGCTCTTGAGCTCGATAAGTGGGCCCATAGCTGTAATTAGCCCTGGCACACAGGGTCTGTGATCTGCCTCTGGCCAATCTTGCTTCAGCAAATCAAGCTTTAGTGTCTCAGGAAGAAGGGATAGTGAGCAGGAGATTGGGAGAGCAAGCCAAAAGAGAGGTTATACTGTCTAGTTATTGTTGAAAAGAAAGCATTTCCTGTGATTAACACTTTGCTCTCCAGTATCTCACTGTTGTGTTTCCTTATCCTCGTTTTCTCCATTTTCTCTTCAACCCTCATAACCTCTGCCTCTCTCTTTTTCTTTGTTCTCTCTTGTCTGTCACCGTTACCCTGATCACGCTGCTGCCCTCAATTCCTTCTCCAGTTTGGCAGAACTGAAGTGATTGACAACACGTTAAATCCGGACTTTGTCAGAAAGTTCATCCTTGACTACTTCTTTGAAGAGAAACAGAACCTTCGGTTTGACTTGTGAGTTGTTCCTTTTGTATAGATTTCGCCTCTTGAATCTACTTTTCCCTTCTCTTCATTTAAAAAAAAAAAAAATTTCTTTCTTAGCCTACGTGAGTTCAATGCTTGATGGTATTGAGTCTGAATACTGAATAAAACATTTATTTTAAATGTAAATTACTTATACGGAATATTTTACAAAATGTCACTGCATTGCTTTTAACAGCTAGATTTAATAAGGAAAAATGCTAACCTTTATGTTTATATGGGTTAGCCAGAATACAGTGGTGGTTTTCTATTTTTACTCCGGATGCTGGCTCTTTTCACACTGAGTCCACTCAGAAGACTTAAAAGTGCCTTTGAAATCCCACTAAAAGCTCCTCTTGCGGCTATCCCTAATAAACTGATAGTGGTCTATTTTATGGCCAACTGCCAGATGTCTTTGTGTAAGGAGAAAAGACATCATCCTTAGTTCAAATTGTCAATTAACCCAGAGGTGAAACTAATCCATTCAGATATTTAAAGCTATCTGAGTTGAGCTGTCATGATTTTTAAGGTTCTGTGCTTCTTTTCATATTCAATATTATTATTCGTCGGAAAAGTCATATGAGAAAGAAGATAAACACTGTTCACACAGAGAGAAGTCAATACACAAATTTCAAGGTGATGATTTAAAATGGAATTATTATTATTTTTTTTTTAATTTCAGATACGATGTTGACTCTAAAAGTCCAGACCTCTCAAAGCATGTGAGTATTAATGATGTGAAGAAATAAAACCTTATAAATGCAAATCAAAAAATCTACTCAGTATCCAAATATATTGTTGAACGGAATGGAGCACTTTAAGAAATCATTTACGATTATTTCATATAAATATTTATTCATTTAATCCACCTACTTCCTGTACTGTCCTTAAGTATATAGTATATAGTATACACACTTATATGCATCTTATTGATGCTTTTTGAATCCACATGCCTACTAGAATTTAAAAGCCACTTATAACCAGTTATCCTTATATTAGCCCCATATTTCAGATGTTTGCTTAGACACTAGTGGAAACAAAAAGTATTCAATATAGTCATCTTAGATTAACATAGCATATATTTGGATACATTTTGACTTGCATGTTTTTCTCCACATCCCTCTGTTCCCGTCTTGATGGATGCATGTTTGGTTATCACCTAGCTTTCACCTACAGCACGTGACTTCATTTCCTCTGTCCTGGTTTGATATTCATCGGTTGTACAGTAATGGTGTCTTCTGGCCTGGGCGTGGCCACCGTTTTGTTTGTGTCTTATGTTTTCTGTTACATGCTGTGCTCTGTTGTTAACATGGCTGCCTGCACTCCTTCCCGGAAGCCCTCAGAGTTCAACGTACGTCCAAAGCCTTTTTTTTTTTATTACCGTAGTTAGAGTAGGGAGCTGTGGGGCAATGGGGAATCACTTTAACCCCTGTATCTCATCTACTGTATGTACATCTCCACCACCCTGTTCTCCACTTTCTCTACCCTCCCTCCCACTGCTTCTCCAGGATTTTCTTGGGCAGATGTTTTGCACCCTGGGCGAGATTGTCGGCTCACCAGCAAGTCGACTGGAGAAAACTCTTGGGTGAGTACAATGACAGCCAGGGTCATAGTGACTGAAATGATGCTGGTCTGATTTTGTGGGTTGGTGGTATTTCTGATTCAGATGTAGTAGCGTAATGCATAGGGGTTTAAGTGAGGAAGGGTTTTGCAGATATACATTGAGGATTCATTTTTAAAATATCCATTACATTTTTTTTCTACAACTGGGACAAAACCTCAGTTGTTATTGTTTACTATATTTTTCATATAGCTTGCAGTCCATAATGTAACATCTACATTACCTATTGAATGTTCAGTTAAAACCTAAATAATGACATCAAAGAGGATGTATTATATATTTAATTTTTAGATCACTATGGTTACAGATGTTATTCATAGCTGACACAAAGGCTATCTTTGCCAGCAGTATGAGCCACTTATCTTGCTGTTTTGTCTTTTGCACCCCAGGCCTTGGTGCATTCAGTCGCAGTCATGTGCCGACACTTAGTATCTGTGCACTGAGGTTGTATTTTCTCGGTCAAGGCTTTTCCATCGGGAAGCTGGCTTGCCCTTTTGACCACTGTCATCTCAGTGCTGAGATTCAGAAAGCACCCATGAACAATCCTTCCTCATTTGTGATGCCTATACTGACTGACACTCATTGGAAAGGGATGATCCTGACGGTGTTGAATTGTCTACATCCCATCCTGTTTTTCAGAACATGCAGCTGTCAGCCTCACAGACATGAGAACATAATGTGATATGACTGGTTATGTAGCATCCTGACTGTCTGTGGCGAAAAGCAGGAGCAAACTTGATATGATTAGGATATCACTGGGAGATGTGGAGTATTGTGGATTATCTACATATATGAATACGTAGACATAAGCTCTTTATTCCATAACATCATTCTGGCTAATACATTACTGATATGTCTTTTGCTTAGGCTTTGACCTCTACCAAGATGAATATTTGTGAACTATAATGAAAATGAAAACAAAATCATAGAAAGAAAACAATCATAAAAAGCCTTATTAGTTGGGTTTAACATCAGGAAACCGAAGTAGCTACCAAATATAAACCACAGACCAATCCTAAATGGCATGTTATTCACCATCAGTTGCATTAGATAGGGTGGAAAAGCCATTATGGTTTGCCCTATATAGTGCATTTGTGTAGGGAGCAGGAAGCTACAGCTCACTGGTCAGATGATTCCATTACCATAGAAACATCCATTTAAAAAGGTATGTGTTGTGAAGCTTTTTCTATGCTTTTTATGGTGTAACACTGAGAGACATGAACAAATATCTTACTTTGTGTTGTTGGAGACACAAATTATTCATATCATCCTATATGACTCTGTATGATGGAAATAACTGCAGAAGTGTTGCCTGCAGAAGATGACTGCAGAATGGACACAGTACAAAGAACCTACATACCTTATCTACTATATAAATGTCATGACAGTAATGTAAAGTAATATTAGTAATTTAAAGAATATTTTGCATAAGGAATTATCCACATATTATTTATGAAATAGTGAGTTTGCAAAAATAACTGCATTGGTAAAATTGACCATTAAATATTAATCACATGACGGGTCATGTGCTGTGAGCATGATGCACCCCACTAAGGCTGAAATGAAGCCCGTGCTAAAAATATCTACTGGACTTGGGAGTCTAGTGATTATTAACTTTTAACAGACAAAAAACTAATAAAAGAAAATAAATTGCTAATGGAGTATGAGAAAATGTACCCTGTCTTAAAAAGTCGGTTAGCAAGTTTGCCTCACACCTCCAGGGTTAGGGGTTTGATTCTCACCGCCACCCTTTGTGTCTGGAGTTTGTATGTTCTTCTTGAGTTTCATGGATTTTCTCCAGTGTCCTTCCCCAGTCCAAAGACATGTTGTAGGCTGATTGGCATCCCTGAATTGGCTATAGTGTGTGTGTGTGGTGTGTGTGATTGTGGCCGGCAATGATCTGGCAACCCATCCAGGGTGTCCTCCACCTTGTGCCTCTGAAAATGGATGGATGGATAGTAATGGCTTAGATCTACATTTCTAGTTCCAATATATTGTCCACAAAATCATTGCCATAACTTGTAATAGAAATTATTCTGATTCTCTCCATATTATTATGAACTGATGAACAGATTGACTCATAAGACTTGATGAGGAAGCTTCATCAATTCATTTGAGCCAGATGGTCACCCCATGTTGTATGAAATCACCTGATTGTCATTTTCTGGAGCAGTAATATGTTGTTGTTCTTCTTATTATTATTTGTTGATATTTATAAGGGCTATATTAACATTTTGGGCAGATTTCTGTAAATTATGCAACAAATGTGTACCACAGAATAACAAAGTCCTAATGAACATGACCTTAAGCTTATTGGATGTTTAATAACCTCTAACACATGAACATAACCAGGATGTGTCTGTATAGCTAAAATGTCTAAAATGGTTAGGATAAATATAAAAATCCATTATTTCTGTGTCAATTTGAATAATTGCAAGAATACAATGCTGCTATCCAAATTAGAACAAAGCTAGTGCAGTGTCAGAACTGCAGAGTTAATGATGCAGAGATGTTGATGAGTGAGTAAGGATGGAAATTCTAGCTTTCTGTATAAAGTTTCAAAAAAAAAAAAGAATTTCATAGCAATAGCAAGACCATGATAAGAAGTTGCTTTCGGCTGCTCCCTGTACGGGGTCGCCACAGCGTACCAACTGGTCCGCACAACAACTTGGCACAGGTTTTACGCCGGATGCCCTTCCTGCCGCAACCCTCCCATTTTTCCGGGCTTGGGACCGGCACTGCAACCAGTGGCTGGGGTTGAGGCATAGCAAGACCATGATACATGTGAAAAAAATAGTTTAGAGTTTAGAAAAGTTTCCCATATGGAGGATTTAGTCTGTTTGAATGCAGCCCAGATGGGTTTTTTTTTTCACCCTCGGTGTGCTTCATTTATCCAGGTGAGAACACAGCGATCACACTTGGTGAGGATCAAAACAACTGGTCTGAAAGGTGGTCTCAGTCCAGCTTCCTCACACAGCCAGCGTGAAAGTCATGCCAATGAGAAGTGATTCAAACCTGAACCAAACCAGTTGTTTGAAAAGGAAGACACAATGTCATGTATTTTGGCTAGACAGAGCTCAGAGCTCTAGTCCTGCAGAAAAACATTGTGTTCTGTAGATTTGGACTGAGGAAAGAAGAAGAAAAAACAATGGATGTGAAACAGAATGTATGTTTAACTATTTCTATAATTATCTAATCATTCCCTGGTTTCATCTTCTCCATGCTCAGGTAAGCGTTGCGATTTCTGTGCACTCTTGGCAAAACTTCTTCTATCGAACTATTTCTATCGAAATATTTCTGATCAATGAATGAAAGAGTTTTATAAGTCCATTTTCAGCCTGGGTTGTTTTGTTGATTTTTAATTATGTCCAGTGTGAAATAGCAATCAAACCAAACGTATCTAAAACAGATGCTTTACATTAGGCTCCAAGGAACTCTTTATTAATATAGAAACAAAATGACATTCATTCATTGTCTACTGCTTATCCGATCTATTCTCGGGTCACGGGGAGCCTGTGCCTATCTCAGGCATCAAGGCAGGATACAATTTAGAGATGCTATGGACAATTTAGAGATGCCAATCAACCTACAATGCATGTCTTTGGACTGGGGGAGGAAACCGGAGTACCTGGAGGAAACCCCCGAGGCACAGGGAGAACTCCACACACACATGGCGGAAGTGGGAATCAAACCCCCAACCCTGGAGGTGTGAGGCAAACGTGCTAACCACTAAGCCACCGTGCCCCTTACACTAGTTTTATTCCCTGTAAAAAAAAATCTAATATATAGATAACAAAATTAGAAACCAATACAATCGTTCAGATAATCACAATTTCACTGAAACTCTGTGTATGTGTTTTGTGAGTTTATGTGTTTGCAGCTACAGTGTTTGGCACTGATTAATGTGTAGTACTAACCTTTTACTCTGGAGACCAACACACTGACAACAGGCTAAATTATCCTTGGTCTAGCTGTGTATCAAAGTGATTTGGGGGGAAATCAGTGTGCGCATGAACACGAAGCTCAGTGTTTCCTAACACAAGCCCTCTGAGAGCACAAACTGCTGCACTTTCATTGTTCTCCCACCTATATGCTGTGGGACATAGCAGCAGACTTGTATCAGACTTAGCAGATCCGAGTGCTTCATGTTCTCCTCTGAGAGTGTGGAGGTGTTAGACTGTACTGCGCAGCAGCTTTTCAGAAAGATTAATGAACTTTTATGCTAAAAGTATTTCGCTATTCTTATTTATTTATTTCATTTATTTATTTGCTATAAATGTCAGAGCTAGACAGACAGACCTTTTAATTGCAGGAGAACAAAAAGAAAACTGTAGCAACAATTTTAATTCCAATGCAAATTTGTCATATAATTTTATTATAATATTATTCTAAAACAAATGTGGTCAATTCTCTTGTGGGCAATTATCAGGCTTTCTCTGCAGCCTCTAGCTCTTCTCCGTCTTTCTCCTGTAGTGCAGAATATGCCTTACTGCCCCGGAACGAAAATTTCACCATTACCGTACAATGTCTGTTATTCATCAGTGAATCAAATGATATCAAATATCTCACTGCGGTATCATGCTGTTTGTTCATTTACCTCAAACTGTTTTTGGCAGACAGTGAAGCCTGAGTAAAAATCTCCACTGAAGCCCCCAACACATCTACCAAACACCCAGGGAAGCTTGTGTGTCCTTGGCTATTTATTACAAATTCATCTACATGAAGTTTTAATAGGATGAAAGATTAAAGCTTATTTGACATCCGGCTTTGAATATGTCATTTTGAGGCACTGAGAGTGCATAGGAGTGTGAATGTGTGTTTTAGCTCAGAAGAATTCATTTCAACATTTATTGGACAGTGTGCTCTTCATTTGTTCCATCTCTGGACATACATCATTTCCCCGTGATGTTTGGTATTTCTCTCAAGAGGTGAAACCATATGTCCATATGTTGCACATACTGAATTTCTGAGATTTGTTGTCTAGCTAGTTAGCTTTTAGTTCCTTCTAAGCTATGAGCTTAGATGCTTTTTGGCACAATATGGTGCACACTGTTAATATTGACCTGATTTTAGAGATACTCTTACATATGAGGAAATAAATAAGAGGGGAGAGATGTCAAGGAGTGAATAAAATGTACTTTAAGCTGTCTTGGTCCTTAATGTGTCTAAAGTAAAACTGATGGGCTATGTATATTATTGGCTTTTAAATATGAGAGAGAGAGAGAGAGAGAGAGAGAGAGAGAGAGAGAGATAATCCATAACATACAGTTGTGCTTCCCCTATTTTAGTAACTACCAGCTACCACCACCACCAGAATTACACCGTCCAGCTTTTCCTGTGGCAGTCCTTGACTAGGTCAATGTCCCTCTCCTTTTTCTGTTTAAAGGCTTTCTGCATGCATTCTTTCCAAGGCATGGTTAACTCTGGCACTTGGTCAACTCTAATCAGAAAGATGTTAGCTCATAGCATGATATTAATCACTTGCTTTAGAAACCTGCATCTGCCGATTCTGTTCTCTTTTTTGGAGCTTGCTTCTTTGTTTGGGCTTGGCTTCTCTCCAGCCCTGATGAAATTCTGGCTCTGCAGCAGGTGCAGCAGAGATGGCACTGCAGATAGACTTGCACCAATGGTACCTCTCTTCCTCTAGAGCTTTCAGGCAGCAGCTTAAAATGTTTTCTCAGGCCCTCCTTCTCTGACACAGTAGACAGTGTGGTGTTACCACCAGACCCCAGCATTACAAGCTGGATGGACAAGCAAGGATATAGTAAACTGCTTGGACCAAGAATGGTGATGCAGTGTAGTTATGTCTGCCGCAGGTCAGTCCATGAGATCTGACCACAGCATGTTCCAATCTTGTCCAGGCACCCTGGATCAGTCCACCAATCTGTACCATTCTGATATTGTTGAGCATGTTGAGACTTATTCTGAAATGGTTATAGTGATCAATAATGATGTCTTTGGATTTAACCCGAACATAGTTCAGGCCAGGTCTTTCCTTCTGCACTCACTGTCTACTTTATTGAAAACGGTCAACAAACACTGAGTGAGCAAGAGTTCTATGGATGTAAACATTTTGTTGATAAGAGAGGTCAGAGAAAAATGACTGGATTGGTTTGAGCTGCCAGGGAGAATATAATAACTAAAGCATCATGTTCCACTTCTCTCAGCTTAGAACAAAAACTGGACTTCACCTAAACTGGACATTAGAAGATTAGAAAACAAATCACCTGCCCCCTTTTTTCCCGTCAGCTGAAGCTTGTAACTGGTACCTGTATGACTTTATAGATTGTGCTGCTGCCATATGATTGGCTGAATAGATAACTGCATGAATGTGCAGGTGTATAGGTGTTCCTATTAAAGTGGATGTTGAGTGGATTTCCTTGGCCATAAGGTGTCCAGGGCGCCCTTACTTCTTCCACACCAAACCCACCCAAGCTCTCCTGCTCATGATAAGGGTTGTAATCATCCATAGCATCCCTTCCATGTCTATGTCTGGCTGTTGTTTCCAGGACCTTATCCAGGTCCACAACAAAATTCTGCCTCTCAGCTGTGTTGCAGGATTTTGGCCACTTGAATCTCATCTCTCAGAGGCTCTGTGTGGTCCTTACATCTCATCCTTGACTTGTCAAACTTAAAGCCTTCTTGCAGATCTTGCCACACATACAGTCAGCAATCATCTGCCCATTGCAGTAGGTCATTAATCTCGACTTTGTCCAGTCACTCACCAATTATTATTTCAGCCAGCTTGTTCCTGATAGTCACTATCTGCTTCAGGCTGACTGATTGAAACACTGTCTGATGATTAATGATAAATTGGTGATAGCTCTTCTTGATCTTTGCTCTGCAAATCCTCCGCATCCACAGACAAGAATTTTCCCGTCCAGCCTTTCCCCGTGGTATTCTTTGACAAGGTCATGAAAGCTACACATAAGGGTTAGACCACTTTTTTATTCTGTTTAAGTTTCCTGAAATGGCAAAACCTTATTATGTGTGGCATACCGTCAAGTTTTTGGCTTTTGCAGTGCCTTATTCCTTCTCCAAGATTTAATATCTAAGAACACCACCTCACCACGGCTTTCCTCTCAAACAAAAGCTCCATATATGCTGTGTTTTCTGTTTCCGCTGCCATTCTCAGCTGCTTTTAATTGTGTTGCCTTTAATCTATCAGGAATTAGACAGCGCATTAATTATGAGGCAGTAAGATGGTTTTGATGATTAAAAAAAAGCAACCTGTGGGAGAAGAAAAGAGCCAGTAGCATGTGAAATAGCACAGAGTGACACTGGTGTGTGTGTGTGTGTGTGTGTGTAGTGGAGGTACAATGTGACCATGAAAGGGTAGTTGTGTGTAAAAAGAAGGTGGGCTTTCACACAATGATTCAATAGAACAGCTTATGAATATAACGCTCCGTATGTGCCTGAATGAGTTAATCATAAATAGTGCATCCATAATGATGCTTAAAATAATGAGGCTGTATCTTTTTTATAATGTAATCTAAGAAGACTTTATGAGTCGCAGTATTTTCAGATCACATTTTCCAGTGATTGGTTTTTCACTTAGCACTCAGGTGATTTTCTTCTTCAACACTTAATTAATGAGGCAAAAACAGTACTTGAAATGTTTTTCAAAAAAAAAAACCCTTAGATGAAATCTCTTGAAAAGTTCGTTTATTAGTGGAAAATATTTTGAAATGCAATGCAGGGAAGCTGAGAAACTGAGACTGTAGCATGCCCTATAAAAAATAAAAAAAAAAGAAAGAAAGTTAATAAATTCATATTCTTTGTTATTCAGGCTTCTTGTCTGAGAGCATGAATTCAGAGCATGCATTCATTTCTGTGCTGAGATTTTAATATTAAGAATGAGAATTATATCGATCAACATCCCAGGATTCGTACTACTTCCTTTCTTTGCTAATATAGATATTATAATATGCTAAATAATAAATTAAGCTTAATGCCTGATTTTATTTTTTTTAATAGTAGTCATGTCATTTCAGTCAGCATGGCTGGAGTGCACTTGCTATAAAATTCTCTCCAAGAATGATCAAATTACCTGAGTGCCTCATACAGTTTTAATGAAACCACCTTTGATTGAACAAACCTGCGGGTAAGTTTGGGAAATTTCTTATTTTTTGAAATATGAAAAAAAATAAAATAATAATAATCAGGATGGGTTTGTTAGTGTATTATGGCTGGTTGGAGGCTGTAATTACATACGTTTTTCAGCTCTGAAATCATTTGAATTCAACAACTGTGCCACAGGCGTCGTAACAGGTTGTAATTTAATGAGTGTAATTACCATCTTTTGACCTGAATGCAGTTTAGATCAAGCATTCATCGGTTCAGTGCTTATTCTAGTCCCTCAGTGCTCGGTGCAGTTTTTAATCACAGAGCTGCAGATTTTGGGGTGTAACTCAATATTGTTAAGTGTCACTTATTGCACAATGGCTGACTTGCGCCTCATCGAATCTTCATATGATCTAATAAATTCAGGCTTAGAGCTCTGGAGTGTGAAATCAGGGTCGGGGTCTTTAGCACCCAGCTTTTCTTCGGGAATAAGGTATGAGGTGATGGAGCTTTTGAGAGCATTAATGGTGTGGATATAATGTAGGAAAGTCTGAAGATTGTTTCTGAAGCTTAAAAATCCATGTGTGGATATAGATATAAAAAAGCAACCCGGTAGCCTAAGGAGGATTATGGATTTTGGAGCAGGAAGAGGGTTAGGGAAAGGTGTCGAAGGATTTCTGAGAAACAGGTTAGTACATTTTGAATCTGTTCTAGTCACTTAGGGACTTTTTCTGAAGGGCAGACTGATTTACAACAGACTCCCAACTATCCTGAGGTAGTCTGAGATGTTTCTGTGTTTACTTTTATTTTTATCTGTATTTATCAGTAAGACATAACTTAATAACAACAATAACAACAACGGTAACAAAACGTGACTTTCCATATTCATAAAAATTGGGCGGCTTTGAAAGTGCACACATAATAAATGTAAACTTTTCTGATTGAATGCTGACTACGATTCTTTTGTGAATTATGCAAATGATGTTGCATATCCTCTAAATTAGGTACCGGACCCAATCTGAGAGGTTCTGATATAAAAAGAACCCGCCAAGCAGTGTTGCTGTGTTATGTCACTCAATAGGTTGTGATAAGGTTCTACGTCATTTCCTAAAAAGTGCCATGACAAATTTCTCCAAAAATCTGTCACTTGAAAAAGCAGCCTTCATGACAGCTGATACTTATTGAAATCATGTCTGTGTAGCTTTATGTCACTCGTTATGAAAAGCTTACATTAGCGCCATGTAGTTTTCTGAGCCCTTCTGTAAAGTGTAACCAAAATGACTTTACACATATAATTAGAAATAATATTAGTGAGATATAAAGGATACACTAATCGTGGAATCCATTTTTTAAAAGATTTTTATTTAGATTCATTCAGGTTTATTGCCAACTGTTTAACTGTTAGGCGGGGCGCACTTGTTGCTTAAAATGCATTACACCACAATAATCTGAGAGAAAACCATTCAGATGTGTCATAAGTCATTTCAGTGAGACGGACAGAAAGAGCAAGCTTCGTCTGAAATGAGGTGACTGAATTGAGTTTCAAATGGAGACGTTAATATCCGTAGGAGTCCTATTCCACAGCAACACGCATTTCCCATTTCACAACTGCTTAAACAGTTGGGGCGAAGGAGCTCAATCTTTCTTTAAGTACATGTTGAGTATGCTGCTGACAATTTGCAGATTTCCTCTCAGTTTAATGCCTCAGAATGAGACTCTTTCTCATTCTGAAGAATTTCTTTGCCATTTTAATGTTATAATAGTATATTCTGGCAAATTATCATACATTTTATAAAGTCTTATGAGGTTTTAACAGTGCCATCATGCTAGGCTTTTATATCAGATACTCAAGCATTCAAGCACCGATTGCATGCGCACTATAGTATTGGTTCTCGATACTCTATGTATACTATGAATTATAAAAGAATACGTTTATTATACATTAATGGAATTGTCCCTCTGTTATAAAACCTAATGCAAGAGAGATCAGTGTGCCCATGCTTAGCTACTGCTTACGTATTTTCTGTTTATTTTTTTTTCATTCTTTTTCTAGTTCCTTTCTCTTTTCTATTTCAGTTCACAGTCATTACCCAGTCTCACTGAGACCAACTATTTTTAGTGATCACCTAGATAACAGTGAGACAATCTGAGGTTTGTTGCTATGTAAATTATGTTTTGCATTCAGAACAACACAAATATAGCAGAAAGGTGAACTTTCTCTGGATTCATAAGGACTAATGGACCAGCTAATGGCTAATAGTACGTGAGAATGAAGCCCTCTATCACCGGAAATGAAGGTAAATGCTGACATTTCCTGGGCAGCTGGTGTTATTTGTGCAGTTTGCTCATGTTCACTATTTAGTTATCGTATACTAAATACCCAGTATAACCAGTGTATCTTGTTAAAGTCATAATTATTTAGACAGCCATATTTAGATCCACTATCCACTATTAATTATTTTCAGGTCTTAGTACAGATCTGGGCATAAGCATTATAATATTTAAGGAATAATACACAATGAACTGTGCTGTTATAGAAAAAAGTGGACTGTTTCTCTTTTATCTCTTATTCCTGTATTAAAATGAATTATTACACTTTTTAACAGTTTATAGTTACTTTTATCATTGTGGCACATCCTCCAGACAAGCTAGTTCCTGCGCTTGCTTATGTTATAGCAGCTATAAACGGTCCTTCCCTCACCAGGCTCTCTATTTAAGTTAATAAGACTGCAGTTTTTCATTATTGAGAAAGTGTAAAGTAGTATGAAGTATCCTGAAGACTTTCCCATGGTGGAAAACATACTCACTATTGCTGGAGAACAAAAACGGTAAACATATTCTAGTAAGAAGAAAAAATCCATATCAACAATTTTAACATATGTTGAAAATTAGATTCAGAGACATTTATGTTTCTCATGTTTACCTTTGTACTGTAACATAAAACAAATATTTGACATTTTAGTGTTGCGAATCTTCATGGATCATCTCTGTGGCCTCCCGTCTCTTATCGTTTTTCAGATAGTTACAGTACTTTTCTTTTCAATAGCTGTTAGAGGAAAGCGTAGTTTTCGTGACAGGCTTTCCACCACACCTGCTGTTTTGATGATACTCTCCTGGAAAAGCTGGACTCCCCTTTGGTTGCCCTTAAGCCGTTAACTACGTGGGTAGGGATGAAAAAAAAAACACCTCGATAAGAATGCTGCTTCTCCCCCACTCAGTATGTTCTGCTCTCTCAGGTCTCATTTAGCTGCCTGTATACCCATCATGCCTCAGTTACATAATGAAAGATATGAGCTCCATCACTCACCAGCTCCAGAGTGTCTTAGTAGCTTTGTAATAGACAAGAATGGTAGTATTTCTCCTCTAACATGCTCTGAATAATTAATTGATCAAATGTTTCAGATCTGTATTTTTGGTTAGGATAAAAAGTACCCTGTATTTGTTTGCACTAGAAAATAAATATTTCTTTAGGATTAACAAATCCCAGAGAAAGTGAAGCAGAGAGAGAGAGAGAGATGAAGAAAAAAGGACCATAAACTACACGAGTCCCAGTGCTGCAGATCAACAGCCCAGCTTAGAAAGAGTAATGGCCGTGTATGTAATTACTGCTTGGGGTCGTGTTTTTCTTTGCCCCTGAATCACACTCTTTTTTTTTCTCTCTCTCTCTTTCTTGCTCTAAATACTCCTGTGATGTATTAGAAAATCTCAAATACCTCAAACTTTCCAGGTAATAAATCGAGATGGGATGGTGTGAAATTCACTCTTAAATATAATGTCAATTTCAAAAAAGTAATAAAAATCACCTTACATTTTAAAGAGGATTATATTATTATATTACTTTCAATTATATTCAAGGCTCCAAAACAGGTATTTAATTGCTAGAATATTTTACGAGAGACATAAAAGGATTTCACGAACATTTCCCGGATAATTTGTGGCTTTTTTTGAGCTTTTGCTTCGAATGAAACTGCATTTATTTATTTATTTTTTGAAATTGCTGAACCTGTCCTTGCCTACATTTTTTCAGTATTTTTTCTGTAAGTAAGTTCTGTATTTTCGTACTACTATATAATGAAAACAGCTAAATTGAGCTGTATAGTCAGCATCCACTTTAATAGGAACACCTGTAAACTTGCTCATTTATGCAGTTATCCAACCAGCCAATCATGTATGCATAACATCACACAGATGCAGTCCAAGAGGTTTAGCTCACATCAAACATCAGAATATGGGGAAAATGTGTGATCACTGCGACTTTCACCATGGTATGGTTGTTGCTGCCAGATGGGCTGAATTAAGTATTTCAGAAACTGCTGAGAATTTCACACACAACAGTCTCTAGAGTTTACAGAGGATGTGCAAAAAAACAAAAACAAAAAAACAACAACTTGTGTGTAAAGGATCTGCAGGCTAAAACACTTTATGTCTATAGAAGTACAGGACGAATGTAATAACTCTTTAACCGTGGAAAACAGAAAAGCATGACATCTTTAGGTGGATGGGCTACACTGGACAGCTGAAGATTACCCCACAGTCACCTGGTCTTGTTTCAGTATTCAGCTGTCCAGTTTGAGTTAGTCTTCCATGATAGCCTCAGATTCCTGTTCTTGGCCGACTGAAGAGGAACCTGATGTGCTCTTCTGCTGTTGTAGCTCATCCATGTCAAGGGTTAATGTTTTGTGCATGCATTGACCACTCTCTGCTTTTCTCAGGAAATCCTGGATGGTTTATCTTTGGTGTAATTGACATAAAACCTGCATTTTTTTTAGGTTTTGTATATTCTTATTTCTATTAACCATAACCTGTAACATTGAACTCTGCCGTATTTAAAGGCAAATATTATACCCAGCATGGACAATCAAAGAAAAACTTTGGCAGAAATGTAAAAAATAAATAAATAAATAAATAAATAAATAAATAATCATATTCAAATTCTTTTGATAGCTTTCAGGTTCCAAAGACAAACATTCTAATAAGACCTCAAAAATGAATTATTAAAACTTTCATATTACTGGATTGAAATTCCACTAATAATGATTTCCATCACTGTAAGAACATTTTAAAAAATCACAGACCCAGCTATGCTTCATCCCTGGACCCCACTTTGATAACCATATATCTTTAACATAATCGTATACTATTTCCTGCCATATCTGTATCTTCTTCTTCTTTCGGCTTTTCCCTTCAGGGGTCACCACAGCGAATCATCTCTCTCCACCTATCCCTATCTTCTGCATCCTCAACACTTGCACCCACTAGCTTCATATCCTCATTAATTCCATCCATATACCTCCTCTTTGGCCTTCCTCTTTGCCTCCTGCCTGGCAGCTCCATGTCCAACATTCTCCTACCAATATACTCACTCTCCCTCCTCTGAACATGTCCAAACCATCTTAATCTGGCCTCCCTAACTTTGTCCCCCAAGCGTCCAACATGAGCTGTCCTTCTGATGTACTCGTTCCTAATCCTGTCCAATCTTGTCACTCCCAAAGAGAACCTCAACATGTTCCTTCCATATCTGTATATCACCATGCTATTAGATAGACAAAAACACAGAATTTATTTGCACCGAATGAATCATTTAATGACACACAGAACTGTTTAAACGCTGTTTAGAAGTATGATGCACACAGGTTAAGAAGAAGACACGATTACAACATTTTCCGTATGGTAAACGATAAAAAATCCGAGCTTGCCCAAAAGAAAATCTGCGCTGCTTTCAGCTGCGGTCTGAAAAGCCAGATGGATGGTGCCTCTTCCCACAGCTTCACAGAGCCGTCATCTGCCTAATAGGCAACACTAAAATAACACAATTTGTGGCCAAATCTCCTCTAATAACAACTAGAACAGATGCTCAGCTCAAATTTCACTTGCAATTCAAATCGTATGTTTGCTAAATGGTTAATATAAATACTACATCATTGCATTATGATAAAGCATAACCTCGCTTTACATTCGGCAAAAGGGATGTGAAAAGTGTCTCTTTGTTTAATAAAGAAAAGGATTAAGTATACATGAAAGGAGGAAGATGAAAGACCTTGTTTCCAGCTGAGAAAAGGAAGCAGCTTACCAGGAAAATTATTAATTATTTTGCATGAAAGCAACAACATTTTGTTTTATTCATCATGTGTTGTAGCACGTGACCCAACGTATAAACAGGGTACACAGGGTACTGACGGTAACACAACATAAGAATAAATAAAATCAAAATAAAGCAGGTCGAGATTTTGATGGCATTTACGGAGGTGTTTTTCTTTGCTTTTTGCTCTTCTGAGAGCTCACTGAAAGCAGATTCTCAGACTAACTTAATTCCCTGATAGCTCATTAATCTCCCAGTTCAAATTTCTCTAATGTTGCTTTGTGCCTCTTTGTCTCCTTTATAAATGACTTTATGAAGTCTCTGTCTCTCACCCCACTAATTAGAGAAGAAATGTTGTTCCTTTCTTACCACCTTCTTCAAAAAAGATTGCTCTTTGCTTGCTCATTAAAGCATCAATACACTTAATTTAGTTACGTGTTTCAACACAGCCACTAGTGAATCATTGGCTGGAAGAATTAAATGTTTGTGGCATCTCGTTCACGTTCACATCTTGACTTTTCTAAAGAGGGACAGTTTTTATACAGTTCTTTTATACAGGATCATGACCGTCTGTAAACAGAGCCTGTGATTTTTACAGTCATCGCCGAGGATTCTCAATGTACACGCCGGCTAATCCAATCATGTCAGCGCATCATGAGTGCACATCAAGGCAAATTATTTGGCAACCAGCCATGAAATTAGGTGCATGCAGATAGGTGTCCTCCTGAGCTCCGGGAGCAGCGTGCTGTAATAATCATCCTGGCAAAACGCAGCATTTTATTGCTTTTGCAAATATGTCTGTCTCGAGTAACAGGGGCATTATGGAGGGGATGGTGCTCTGGTGTAGTTGTTATTTGTTGTATAGTCACCTTTCTGTTGCTTTAGTCACACATTTAGATTTTGTGCCATGGTTTACTGCATGCACTTAAAGTTGAACCTCTTAACTCTCACAGTGAGAGTAACACTGAATTTTTCAGAATCACAGCTTTGGGCTTTGTGTGTGAAACCTTGCTAATCTGCATGGGTAATGTGGTTCTGTTGTTATTCAAGAATAAAGCATTTAGAAATAGCTAAAGGTCCTTTTGTAATTAATTTATTCATTAAGATTCATAGGTTAAAATCATAAAACCCTACACTGATCATATGGAGTTATATAGTGACGGTTGTTCATTATGGGCTGTGTGAGTTGACTTACAGTGGTGTGAAAAAGTGTTGGCCCCCTTCCTGATTTCTTATTTTTTTGCATGTTTGTCACACTTTAATGTTTCAGATAATCAAACACATTTAAATATTAGTCAAAGATAACACAAGTAAACACATCATGCAGTTTTTAAATGAAGGTTTTTATTATTAAGGGAAAACAAAATCCAAAACTACATGGCCCTGTGTGAAAAAGTCTTTGCCCCCTAAGCCTAATAACTGGTTGGGCCACCCTTAGCAGCAACAACTGCAAGCAAGCGTTTTTGATAACTTGCAATGAGTCTGTTACAGCGCTGTGGAGGACTTTTGGACCACTCATCTTTGCAGAATTGTTGTAATTCAGCCACAGTGGAGAGTTTTCGAGCATGAACCACCTTTTTAAGGTCATGCCACAGCATCGCAATCGGACTGAGGTCAGGACTTTGACTAGGCCACTCCAAAGTCTTCATTTTGTTTTTCTTCAGCCATTCAGAGGTGGACTTGCTGGTGTGTTTTGGATCATTGTCCTGCTGCAGAACCCAAGTTCGCTTCAGCTTGAGGTCACAAACAGATGGCCGGACATTCTCCTTCAGGATTTTTTGGTAGACAGCAGAATTCATGGTTCCATTTATCACAGCAAGTCTTCCAGATCCTGAAGCAGCAAAACAGCCCCAGACCATCACACTACCACCACCATATTTTACTGTTGGTATGATGTTCATTTTCTGAAATGCGGTGTTACTTTTATGCCAGACGTAATGGGATACAGACCTTCCAAAAAGTTCAGTTTTTGTCTCATCAGTCCACAGAGAATTTTCCCAAAAGTCTTGGGGATCATCAAGATGTTTTCTGGCAAAACTGAGACGAGCCTTTATGTTCTTTTTGCTCAGCAGCGGTTTTCATCTTGGAACTCTGCCATGCAAACCATTTTTGCCCAGTCTCTTTCTTATGGTGGAGTCATGAACACTCACCTTAACTGAGGCAAGTGAGGCCTGCAGTTCTTTGGAGGTTGTTGTGGGGTCTTTTGTGACCTCCTGGATGAGTTGTCGCTGGGCTCTTGGGGTAATTTTGGTCGGCCGGCCACTCCTGGGAAGGTTCTCCACTGTTCCATGTTTTCACCATTTGTAGATAATGGCTCTCACTGTGGTTCGCGGCAGTCCCAAAGCTTTAGAAATGGCTTTATAACCTTTTCCAGACTGATAGATCGGTAGGTTTGTGACCTCAAGCTGAAGCGAACTTGGGTTCTGCAGCAGGACAATGATCCAAAACACACCAGCAAGTCCACCTCTGAATGGCTGAAGAAAACAAAATGAAGACTTTGGAGTGGCCTAGTCAAAGTCCTGACCTCAATCCGATTGAGATGCTGTGGCACGACCTTAAAAAGGTGGTTCATGCTCGAAAACCCTCCAATGTGGCTGAATTACAACAATTCTGCAAAGATGAGTGGGCCAAAATTCCTCCACAGCGCTGTAACAGACTTATTGCAAGTTATCGAAAACGCTTGATTGCAGTTGTTGCTGCTAAGGGTGGCCCAACCAGTTATTAGGCTTAGGGGGCAAACACTTTTTCACACAGGGCCATGTAGTTTTGGATTTTGTTTTCCCTTAATAATAAAAACCTTCATTTAAAAACTGCATGATGTGTTTACTTGTGTTATCTTTGACTAATATTTAAATGTGTTTGATTATCTGAAACATTAAAGTGTGACAAACATGCAAAAAAATAAGAAATCAGGATGACCTGAATATAACTACTTACACTGATGAGCAGTGGTGAACCGGTGACACTGTCATGGGCGACCAAAGCTCATTGATAGACGTGGGGAGCAAAGGCTGGCCCGTGTGATCCGATCCAAGAGACGAGCTACTGTTGCTCAAATTGCTGAAGACGTTAATGCTGGTTCTGATAGAAAGGTGTCAGGAAACACAGTGCAGTTTGTTGTGTATGGGGCTGCATAGCCACAGACCAGTCAGGATGCCCATGCTGACCCCTGTGCACCACCGAAAGCGCCAACAATGAGCAAATGAGCAACAGAACTGGACCATGGAGCAATGGAAGAAGGTGGCCTGGTCTGATGAATTCCCACCTCTCAACTTACAGGACTTAAAGGATCTGCTGCTAACATCTTGGTGCCAGATACCACAGCACATTTTCAGGGATCTAGTGGATTCCATGCCTCGACGGGTCAGGGCTGTTTTGGCAGCAAAAGGAGGACCAGCACAATATTAGTTGGTGGTCGTAATGTTAAGGCTGATCGGTGTATAAAGATGTAAGCGCTTAAGTTTAAAGCTTAAGTCTTGTGAGAATTGTGCACACAAAGCAAAACGGAGACGTGTCGCAGTTATGAGTGACTGTGACTCATTTATTTTTTGCATTATATCGGCTTGACCGAGGAGCACACTGAATCCAGTGCCACTACCTGCCTGCTTGATATAAACACAATATATCAGTCTGAAATTAAGTTGAAATGAAATTCATGAGGAATCAAATTCATAGTGACGGTCCCTTCTGACTGTCAATCACTTAATGGCAGTTTTTTTTCACATCATCTTAATCTTTGTTGCTTATCTCAAGGGCCAAATTATTTATGTACAAAGTTATGAATTAATTAAAAGGGTGCTGTAAGCATAGCAGAAGTCTACTCTGTCAGTTTATCCTTTAAACCACTGGCATGATTTCTTTACAGCCCAGGGCATTGAATTGGAAGCATTTTATTAATTTGACCACTCACACCAGTGAATTATATGTAAGCTTACACATTATAATTTCATGACCTTGGGTTAGTATCTCCTAACTAGATTAATTTGTGAAGACAATTAACAATATCGAAAGATATAAAATAATAGAATGTGCCGGACCAGCTGCTATTTTATAAGCTTCCACAAAATGGGATAAAGCCATAATTTCTTTTCAATGTTCTCATTCATTTACCATCATATTAGTCTTGTAGTCATTTTTCATATTTAAAATATAATCTCTTGCTTTTATGTTACACTGTGTAACAACAGCTATTACCTTCTTCAGTCCTTATTTTCTATCCTTAAGGCAAGTGCTTGTATTTAAAGATTGGTGGTCTATTGAAAATCCTGTCTTAGACACATCTACATACGAAAACTCCTGGAGGCACGAACTCCACACTGTTCATTTACATAATTTAAATGGAGAGCCCAGAAAATCAATTTAAGCACATGCCTAACCCACATAATGCTGCCTACACAAATAGTGATGCAACTTTTTGACACAAGTCTCTGAATATAGCCCTATATATCAACTAATCAGTACCTGAAATCTGGTGGTACATTCCCTCATTTCATCCATATTTTCAGCTTGTATTGTACTGTAATAGCGGCTTATAACATCAGCTGCTTTTAAAACTCTTAAATTTGTATCTTTCATTGCCAGCATTCTGCTATATATGTAGTTTGTAGCGACTGCCCACCCTGGTGAGTCTGATAAAGTTGCTTTCATTTTGTTCCTTTTGTGCTTTGGTGATTGGAGTCAGGCCTGCGCTGCAGCTGGATTAACAACAGCAAGCTTGTCTTGTCAGATACCAAATGCCCATTTCTGGCCATGTAGCCCATCCAGCATCTAAAACATCCAGCACCTGTACCTCATCCTTCAGCGATATATAACACAGGTGTAACAGGAGACAGGACAAGCTAAACATTGTGGTAAAAACCTGCTTGTGGGTTTAGAGAATGTGTATTAATACTATGAATTGTAGATTAGATGGTTCAGCTATTTAAGCTTATTAAGTCCTGCTACATGTGATACTTGGGTTAGTATCTTATCTGTGATCTGCATTTGTAGACTTAGCATTGATTACATACAAAATTTACAACACTAGACATCAAAATTTCCATACATTTAATTAGATTTGCAAAGTTATAATTAGTAGGGGGGCGCAGTGGCTTGGTGGCTAGCATGTTTGCCTCACACCTCCAGGGTTCGATTCCCACTTCTGACGTGTGTGTGGAGTCTGTATGTTCTCCCCGTGCCTCGGAGGTTTCCTCCCGGTACTCCGGTTTCCTCCCCTGGTCCAAAGACATGCTTCTAGGTTGATTGGCATCTCTAAGTTGTCCGTAGCGTGTGAGTGAATGAGTGTGTGTGTGTCCTGCGATGGGTTGGCACTCCGTCCAGGGTGTATCCTGCCTTGATGCCCGATGACACCTGAGATAGGCACAGGCTCCCCGTGACCCGAGTATAGATCGGATAAGCGGTATAGACAATGGGGGAAAAAATGGAATAATTAGTGCGAGAGCTGAGATTTGGATTTTGCTATTTATAGGGTTACTTGACACATACATATGGCACCTGACATAAAAATATACATATTATTTACTTGAGGTCATGACACTTTCTAAGCTGTTTGAGTGTCATGACAACTGACTTGACAAGTACACTGAGATACAGAATCAGTTGCCATGACGTTAGCTAGAAAGTGTGATAACGAGCTGGAATCATGTAACCCTATGAACACCACCTCTAAGTAAACCATTTCCATGTTTTTCTATAATTCATTGAGGAATCAATGGACAGAAAGTTAGCTGTGTATTCTTGACTGCTCACGTAATTGCTTAGCTCTAGCTTAATTACAAACTTAATGTTCCATATCCCTGTGCTGTCTGAGATATATAACATAAAAAAAACCCCATAAAGAACAATAAAGTCACAGAAGAATGATTTGTAGAAGTCTTCATTCTAGTGATATGATACATTCAGTAGAATATTAGATAGAAATATTAGAGCACAGTGTGTCAGAGTAATCAACAGATGATATGAATGTACAGCTCTGCTCCAGAGTGCCAATAATAAGCTTGAAATCACAAGGAAAATAACTTGAGCTTTCGCTTTCTATAAAAATTCAATAAAATGTTTTATGTGATCAAGGCAGCGCTACTGGGTTCTAGCCAAACTACATCTTTTTTGTTCTGAAGAACTGCATGATTTCCATAGTTAGATGAAGTGAAACTGAGATGAAGAAAACTGCACACAACTACATGCTCTGGGTCCAAGGAGAATGTGACTCCTTGTTACCTTTCAAATATTAAATATGATGTGAAATGTGTAGAAATGTCCATGTCCACGGTTTTAATTATACAGTCACATGCAAACCGAACTGTGTGCATCATCTGCTCCTCTTTCCTTAATCTGGCTAAATTGGCATACCAACGAAGATCATGTTAATTCACAAGATTGGCCAGGAAGCCAAAACCTGATCCTGGCTTACAGATTTATCTGGCTGGATATACCAGTATCACATTAATTAAAGAAGATGCCATATTTAAATCCAGTCTAGAATCTGTGTGACATTTCTATTACTGTTATGTAGCCTTGCTCTGCATGCATCATGAGAAGTAGGTCTATAAATCAGAACAATTAAACAATGGCATCAATGATTGAGAATTTTGGGTTTGTCAAGAATCACTTTCTCGAAAAGAAAATCCTATGGTTCAATAGACACATTGTGTTTACCCTTCTCCAGCCTTTCCTGAAATTGGATTTGGAGAAGGATGTCAGATCATTAAGACCTTCTGTAGAGTTGTCCTGCAGAGGTCAGGGTTATAATGATGATCGAGACTTGGGAAACTGTCCATTTCACCTATTTTTGGCAGTCAGTAGTGTGCAGTGGCTGGTCTCTGTTTTGTCAGGATGTGATGGCAACTGGTGGCCAGCTGTGGTAGAGGGAGCTTGACCTTTTTGTTGAGGCAATCATTTGAGAGTAACTTATCGATCTTCCTGGTCACTGTATTCGTCCTTTGGGACCACTGCCTTAGAGGACACAAAAACCATTGGCAGTCCATCAGCGGTATTGTTACACAAGTGCAACACTATTGGAAAGTAGAAGAAACATTTTAGTGGTCAAAACACAGCAGGCAGTTCCCATTGTAGCATAAGACTGTAGAACCTGCAAGGTGGAGAAACAGTATTTTGTAAAGTCAAAAAGTCATAGAAGTCAAAGAAGCTTTATTGTCACCTCCTGGACCAGAGGTGCTACACATAACAAAAACAAAACACAGGGTGACGCGAACAAAAATGAAGTTAATCTAAGGTGCAGAATTTTAAACTATACATACAACATAAGTGCAGGGAATGACGAGACAGTGCAGACAAACAAGACACATAACGCCGACTGTGTGCAAAAAGAGAACAGTGAGTGCAAAGAACGGTGTCGTGTAGTGAGTGCAAGAGTAACAGCAGCAGAGATATTTAACACAGACATAGTGTTCCCAGTTATGGTACAAATACAAATATTAAAGTGATGTGTGCATGTAAACAATATCAGGTGTGTGTGTGTGTGTGTGTGTGTATGCATATGTTTGTGTATGTGTGTGTGAGTTCTGATCAGTGCAGCTCAGTTCAGAGTGTGTGTGTGTATGTGTGTGTGTGTCCATGTTCCTCAGTTTAGTTCAGATCTCTGTTGAGACACCTGATGGCTTGAGGGAAGAAGCTGTTCGACAGTCTGGATGTGTGGGCCCGAATGCTATGGTACCTCTTTCAGATGGCAGGAGAGTGAAGAGTGTGTGTGAGGGGTGTGTGGGGTCACTCTGTGCTCTCCTGAAGTCAACAACCATCTCTTTCGTTTTCTACACGTTCAGAGACAGGTTGTTGTCTTTACACCAGGCTGTTAGCCTCTGCACCTCCTCTCTGTATGCTGACTCGTTGTTCTTGCTGATGAGACCCACCACGGTCATGTCGTCAGCGAACTTAATGATGTGGTTGGATCTGTGCATTGCTGCACAGTTGTGAGTCAGCAGGGTGAACAGCAGTGGACTGAGCACGCAGCCCTGAGGAGCTCCAGTGTTCAGTGTGGTGGCGCTGGAGGTGCTGTTCCCGATCCTGACTGACTGAGGTGTCCCAGTCAGGAAATCCAGGACAATGGCGCTGCTCAGGGAGATGTTGAAGATGTCAATGAAGACATCTGCTAGCTGTTCTGCACATTCCCTGAGCACTCTGCCAGGAATGTGGTCTGGTCCAGCAGCTTTCCGTGGGTTAACTGTGCATAGAGTTTTCCTCACGTCGGCCGTGGTGAGACAGAGCACCTGGTCCTCTGGAGGAGGGATGGTCTTCCTCGCCGTCACGTCATTCTGTGCCTCAAACCGTGTGTAGAAGTTGTTCAGCATCTGGGAGGGAGGCATCACTGTCACAGGCAGGTGGAGCTGGCCTGTAGTTGGTGATGGACTGGATGCCTTGCCACATGTGCCGAGTGTCACCGCTGCTCTGGAAGTGGCCGTGGGTTCTCTGGGAGTGTGTACGCTTTGCCTCCCTGATGGCTCGAGAGAGTTTAGCCCGTGCTGTTCTTAGGGCGTCCTTGTCTCCAGCTCTGAAAGCAGAGTCCCTGGATTTCAGAAGCGCACGCACTTTTGCGGTCATCCACAGCTTCCGGTTGGAGCGTGTGGTGATGGATTTGGAGATGGTCACGTCATCGATGCAATTGCTCATGTAGCTGGTCACAGATGACGTATATTCCTCCAAATCTGTGGTATAGATTTTGGTTGCAGCCTCCGGCAATAATAAACAGTCTGTCGGGGTGAGCATTCTGCAGCTCGCTAATAGCTCCGTAGAGCTCACACAGAGTCTCTTTAGCATTAGCACTGGGGGGAATGTACACTCCGACAATGAATACGGTGGTGAATTCCCGTTGTAAATAAAATGGCCTGCATCTAACAGTCACAAACTCCACTAGCGATGAACAGAAACTAGAAACAAGCACAGAGTTCTTGCACCATTCCACATTGATGTAAACACATAAGCCACCTTCCAGAGTCTTACCGCACAGAGCTGCATTTCTGTTGGCACGAAACACGGTTAGCCCGTCCAGCTGAATGGCGGCGTCCGAAACTCTGTCGCTGAGCCACGTCTCCGTAAAAACAAAAACGCAGCATGAACAAGAGGTTTTAGAACAAGAGGTTTTGGAATAATCTCTAAGAATTAGAATATTATAATAATAAAAGAAACATGCGTTTTCATTTGCCTCTGTAGGTTTGTTGCTACCTTTCACACTGCATTTTGGTGCTAATATGTCAATAGAATCCCAGTCTAAGTCTATAAGACCAATAAGAATTGATGTAGCAACAAGATTAGTGGGCATATAGTTGTTGTTCTTTCGGCTGCTCCGTTTTTTTGGGTCACCACAGTGGATCATTTGGTCCACATGCTTTGATTTGGCACAGGTTTTACACCAGATGCCCTTCCTGATGCAAACCTCCCATTTAACCTGGGCTTGGGACTTGCACTGAGAGTTAATCCTTCAGTGGCCGGGTTAGGGCCCTGCCCAGGAATCGAACCCGGGCCTCGGCAACAAGAGCACGGGATCCTGCTGCTACTCTAGTAGCTCCGTCCCAACACAGCTTATATACAACCATTATATGTATGGAGGTTGGACGTGAGTTACGCCTTCATGATGCTTCTTTCTAAGGCATGGATTATAAAACATAAAATGTCTTTTTTTCAGATCCTGTGGCTTTAATAAAATTTTTTACCAGCAATACTGCATCTCTGCCTTAAGAAAGTCTTTACAGTCAAATTCAATACAGGTTTTTACTGACACCGACCATTATAGCCTACGAATATCTCAGTAGACTTGACCTTTAACTGATGCGTCTCTTATAATCTCTACTTGCAGTGTTTCTTTTTTTTCAAATCCAGCTTTTATATAGTGACCTTTTCTAAGGGTTTGGGACGAAACAGGTGTTGTTACATACACACTGATCTGGCATAGCAAGAGGACCTTTTCCATACAAAGGCTTTTCATAGTATGAACCTGTTTCATCTGAATAAACCTTAATCAAATGTGTGTTTGAAGAAATAGGCTGATTATTACAACCTTGAGGTCCTGATAACCAGCCTTGGGAAATTAAATTCATTTGAATGTTATTTGCATTCTATTTGTATCTATATCTGTGTACTATATGATCTAGTATTGCAATTGCGTAATCAAAAATTCTTGCTAGTTTTAACATGTTGATTTTATCAACTGGGCACTGATGGACACTTGATTGTGTGGCAATTGCAGTCATAAAGCTATCATAGCAATTGTAGACTTCAGCCATTGTAGCAAAACTGCAAAACTGTTGCAGTCCAAAGCCATCCACAGTAATCCGATGTGTAGGCTGTCCATGTGGGTTCATCCTCAGCAGCACCAAGTGGTCTGGAGAGCAGAAGGGGTCAGGATGAAGTTTCTCAGGAGTAGCATGTGTAGCTCACCAGAGATATAGCAAGGGAGAGGATGACAGCATCCAAATATCCCAGTGCACCAAAACCCATGAACCATTCAGATTTGCTCATGTATCCTACAAAAAACTATTCACAAAGCGCTTGGTTAAACAAACATGTGTTCAGCCTGGACTGCTGCAGCCTTCACTACTAAAGGTATCAACAAATAACCTGCACCTTTTAATTGAATTAGTTGTAGCTGATCATAAAAAGACCAAAAGTTGTGGTGTGGTGTGATGCGAGACCATTCAGTGCTTTATAGATCAGTCATAGTATTTTACAATCAGAATAAAATTTGATCAGAAGCCAGTGCAGTGTACGATGTGGTCATATCTTCGGGTCCTAGTTAAGACTTTAAAGCCACTGCTTCTATGTATCTAGTCAAACATCTAGACAGTAAGCCATCACAATAATCCAGCCTAGCGTTAATAAAAGCATGAGCCTGCTTTTCTGAATTATATTTCTGAAATAAAAGAAGGCTATCTTGTTAATATTGTCTATGTATTTCAGCCTTCTGCTTTGTTTTGTGACAAATGGCTGCCGCGTGGTGATGTTTGAAGATGATCAGAAATCTCGGTCAGGTGTCAGTTTTATATTCCCTCATATTAAAACAAAGTCTCTGCCAAAACAGATTTGAGTTGGAGCTTCAGCATAGGCATGACCATCATGGTTCCACAGAGCCTGCATCTGACTTTATTTCTGCCGGAGGCTCCCAGTGGGAAACTTAGCCATCTGGAGGAAAGCAAGGCTAATGAAATTGTTATGCAACACCAGCAGGGATGGCCAAGATTTGTTGACTCTGAAAGACAGTGTGTGCAAACCGCTGGGCATCCAAGTGTTATACTATAAACTCCACTGCATGGTTTGTGGCTTTTATTGTCCGCTATCTTTGTGCCTCCAGTCACTCGGTATCCTTTTTCCGACTAGTCTGAGCATCCATGGAAGAAGGCTGAGGCACTATGAAATCCTTTCATGGGTCTCACAAATGTATAACAGACAGTAAAAATAACTTCAGATTGCTTCAGATAGCAATAAAGAGAAACATGAAGCCATGTTGTATCTGATTTGTACTTCAGATATTTTCAGGGCATACAGCAGGCATTGTGTGCATTCGAAAGTTGGTTTTATGCCTCGCTACCGGACACCTAGCACCGTCATGCTGTTACATCTGTTTAATTCTCACTTTGTAAGAGTTAACACTTTGCTATGATTGCAGGGGGATCCCTGGGAAGAAGTGCGGAACCATCATCCTGTCAGCAGAAGAGCTGGGAAACTGCAGGGTATGTATGCGGTGTGCTTTTTATTCACATTGATGCTCAAATTAATGGTTAATAGAGGTGTCACTATATAGATCTGTGTACACTGAATATATTGGATGGTTGTACTCATTAGTGCTTACTGTATATACAGTACTTGGGAATGCTTGTACACCACTAACTGTCCCTGACTTCCAAATACATGAGCAGACCACAGGCTCTTTCTAGAGTAATTACAAGTTTTTCTTGTTTGTTAATCTTCTTCTTCTTCTTTCGGCTTTTCCCTTCAGGGGTCGCCACAGCGAATCATCTCTCTCCACCTATCCCTATCTTCTGCATCCTCAACACTTGCACCCACTAGTTTCATATCCTCATTAATAAATCCATATACCTCCACTTTGGCCTTCCTCTTTGCCTCCTGCCTGGCAGCTCCATGTCCAACATTCTCCTACCAATATACTCACTCTCCCTCCTCTGAACATGTCCAAACCATCTTAATCTGGCCTCCCTAACTTTGTCCCCCAAACGTCCAACATGAGCTGTCCTTCTGATGTACTCGTTCCTAATCCTGTCCAATCTTGTCACTCCCAAAGAGAACCTCAACATCTTCAGCTCTGCTACCTCTAGCTCTGACTCCTGTCTCTTCCTCAGTGACACTGTCTCTAAACCATACAGCATGGCCGCTCTCACCACTGTCCTGTACACCTCCCCCTTGATTCTCGCTGATATTTTCCTATCACACAGAACCCCCGACACCTTTTCTTGTTTGTTAATCTTTATAATTAATCTGAACATCCAAGACTTTATTGAGTTTGACAGGTTTTCTTTAACAGGTTGGTCTGTTTTCACTTTGGCTAATTGTTATCTACATTCCTCATCTCATTAGATGATAATTACCAGAAAAAACAGCCTACATTTTGTACTTCATACACTGTAGCTAATACCTCCTCCTTCTACTTCCTCTTCCTTTTATTTTTGCCGTTACCATCAACGCTTTCACATTCAGGTGAAGTGCTTAGAAACGGTGCCACTGAAAAACGCTGTAGCCTCTTTTAAAGGCAAGAAATTGAAAAATCTACAGAACACTGTATACTTTCACATAAATAAACCCTGAGTACTTTCTCTGACAGTAAAAATATGCTGTCAGTGGCCGGTTTATTATGTGCACCTACAATAAAGCTTTACTTTTGTCATTTTATCAGGTCCATCTACCACATAAATGCACTATGTCAGTATGTTTAAACTCCTCAATGTCAGTGCTGGGTTAAGATACAGTTAAAAATATCCAGCCAACGGTTGTGTTATGGTCAGAGACTGACACTAAGAACGGGATAGAAGAAGATTGACAGACTGTGCATAGAAAAAAGAAAAAGAAAAAGATGAGCTTTCTAACTAACAAGCTTTCTTCTGAAACAGCTCCTGCAATGGAGGCTCTTTTCATTGCAAAAAATATCTTGGCAAGTCAAAATATCTTGAATATATCAGTTATGTAGTATTTTCTATTATAACAAATAACATATATGTTTATTAAAACTATTTCTAGATTTTTTTTTCATGCTTTACATTGTTGTTTTCTATTTGCAGATTTATTTTCTTTGTTATAGAAATAAATACTTAAAATAAGCAAACCTATCTGCCAAAAAACAAGGCTATTTCAACCCTGAATATGTCTCGAAATATGTTTAATAGTCTTCTGTGTGGTTTAATGTAGTCTATGATGTACAGAATCATTTACTGTAAGATATATTGCAAGATTGGGAGAGGGAAATAGGGATTTGGAGTGGATAATATCCATGTATCAGAAATATGTGTGTACCACAGTGACCTAGTTTCCTACGCAGAGACTGAGAAAGAGAGAGACAGAAAAAAAAAAGCCTACATTTTTTGGGCTAGTTTCAGGTCTTTATGTGGTTTATGAGTTGTAGTTGGGCTGGAAATTTTGCTAAAACCTGGCAAATTTGCTTCATGGAGATGGTAACACTTGCTAAATTGAACAAAGTCGAACAAAGTTAACCTCTTAAAATGAACCTCTGGGCCGTACGCCTATTACAAAGTTACTTTGGCTGTGCCACTATTAAGGTCATCCTGCCTCACCAAAATCTATAAATCACCAGACTGAACAATGACATTTCTATAAAGATTTCAATATAAGTGGCTAATTTCTTCTCATTTAGTGTTTAGATCTGTTTAGTGATTTTTTTTTTCTTCCCGTAACTGCACTTTAATGTCCAGATGAAAGCCTTCCTGAATCGTCAATGACGGAAATGATTTTCCTTTTCCGCCAGATGTGACAGATATTTATAGGATCTGTAGGTGTATAAAGCAGTGCACATAAATCACTGGAATTACCAAGTACATTTCAAAACAGATCAATCCCAATCGTGTGAATATCAGGTTAATTCTGAGAAAGATCACAATCTAAATTAAATCACAAATTTATTTAGGGAGGTTAGTGGTGCGGTTAAAGTGCCCCACTCTCTTTGAGCTGCTCTCTGATATGAAAACGGGCGCCGGACATCATTCCGCTGAAACACCTTCATTACAATATCAAAAGGGTTTCTATCGCCTGCCTGGTTCTGTAGATCAATAAGAGAGCTCATTTGTAGTTTTTTTTTTTTTATTATTCTCTGCGCTGCCCATCTTTTACACACGAAAGCTTTCGGTCCATCTTAGGAACAAGGAGCTATTAAACAAATCATGTCGACTAGTTCTGCAGCTCCTCCTGATCCCTCGCCATGGTACACAGAATATTCATCCCCCAGCTTGATCCACATGAAAGACAGTGTAAATGGGTTTCGAAATGGAACATTGGCTACCTGTTCTGTAAGGAATAAAACATGACACTGCTGTTATAGGAACAGAATTAGTGATGGCGTGTTGTGATGAGGGCTTTCTGTACTTTAACCACCCCAAAACTGATATATTATCCAGTAACAGCACCAGTGCTTTATTCCTCTTATACAACAGGTAATGATTACAATTTTAAAGTATACGAAATAAACAACACAGCTTATTTTAAGCATTTCACGTTGTCCCAAACAACTCATCAGCCTCTCTTTTTTTCACTCCTCAAGTTAATAGCTTGTCAGATTATGAAGAAACTACCAGTTCCTGAAACCTTACAGACTATTAGAAAGCACTGACACTCGAGACTCCTTCCATAAACGTTAAATACATCTCATTACAGAAAGCCTCGCCACATCGTTCTTCTTCTTTGCTAAATGACATACAGTATGTTATCCGTTTATTATACACATAATGCCTTAGATTATGTAGAGCATAAGGCATACAGCATACGTCCCTATGAATGAGTTGTTACTATAGAAACAATAAACATAGAAAGAGAGCAATAATACCAAACCAGTGATTTTAATGATTATAGAAAATGAGTCGGGGCACGGTGGCTTAGTGGTTAGCACGTTTGCCTCACACCTCCAGGGTTGGGGGTTCGATTACTGCCTCCGCCATGTGTGTGTGGAGTTTGCATGTTCTCCCTGTGCCTCGGGGGTTTCCTCCGGGTGCTCCGGTTTCCTCCCCCAGTCCAAAGACATGCATGGTAGGTTGATTGGCATCCCTAAATTGTCCGTAGTGTGTGATTGCGTGAGTGAATGAGAGTGTGTGTGTGCTCTGCGATGGGTTGGCACTCCGTCCAGGGTGTATCCTGCCTTGATGCCCTATAACGCCTGAGATAGGCACAGGCTCCCCGTGACCCGAGTGTAGTTCAGATAAGCGGCAGACAATGAATGAATGAATGAAAATGAGTCAAGGTCTGACCAATCAGATTTGAGAATCTGAAACTACCCAGAGCTTTAGCAGTTAATCTTAGTAGAACTAGTATATCAGAATGTATTTTATAATACTGATGGATGCTCCTGATGTAGAGGTTAGGTAAATATGCATGTATATGCAGTATGTGTAGAAGACCATGAGCATATTTTTGCATAAGAATCAGTATGTGCAGATTTGAAATTCCTTTAGATGGCTCAGAGGGGTATAGACTTCGCTGTTATGCAGGATCAAAGCGCCTCACTGGATGATAATCAGCCTTGGTTATGGGTGATATGTTGCATGAATGTGTTTGTTAATGCAAAGTCTGATTTGTCAAGCTCTCAAGACAGCCTCTTATGTGTGTGGGGGATTTTCTTTTCCTGTATTTGAGCAAGGAAAGATTTTATCAGCTAGACTTCTATCGAAATTTTCCACATGAATGTTCATAAATTTGTATTCAAATTGCTGCACTGTTGAATATTGACACTTGTAACACAGTAGAAGTGTGCAGGGGTGAAAAAATGAATTCCCAAGTGAATCAGAATTTTACTTGAATAATCAATTAGTTTAGTTAGTTTAGTGTCCATTCTTTAATACGTAAACATTTTTGACTGAAATTATAGGTAAGGACATGCACGATGCAATTTATATGAAAGGTTAGGGTTAGGGTTAGGGTTAGGATTAATTTATATGTTTTAAATGATTAATTAAGCAATCAAGTAATAAACAACACATGAGGATGGGGCAGGATTGTATAGGAATATAATTAGTGATGGGATGGTGTGATGCATTACCCCATGCTATAACAGCATGTCCCAATGTATTTTATCAGTCTTATACCAACATTTTCAAAATAATCCGTTTAATGTTTGGATAATGTAGAGCTTCCACCATAATGTAAATTATGAAAAGACTACGGAAAACTACTATAAACAATGTATTAGAACGAGCACATTAATATAAACCTGTGCAAGATAGTCAGAGATTCTGTTATAGGAAATGTAATCAGAAGCATAATCAGTATACATTTAGCATTTTTTGCTATGATCATTAAGTAGTAAATATGTAAACAACGAAAAACGTCAAATACAGTTACAATGTACAAGTACCATTATCTCTACGAGTGCTGTAGTTTACTCAATACAAGTCATTCAGGGCTGCATTAACCATAAGCCTTTTTTTCTTTCTGGCCCTTTTAACCGCAGTCTGCCTCGGCTTAGCCGCTATCCACCAAAGACCCTTAAACTGGGCTTTTATAGCTTTTGGGAGCAAGAATTGATCACTTTCTTTTGTGGAGAATGCTTTTTTTGTGTGCGATACGTACAGTACGGAGAGATGCATGATTATCTGAGCTCACCACACACCACGCTGAGGCTTAAAGGACTTACATGTTGACAAGGGGCCACACTGATAACACTGATAGTATTGATTTCCTTTTCGCAGCTGGAGGGTTGTCTAGATCCTTTCCAGCTATATACCTTCCATTTTGTATCTTGCATGTAGAGGGTCCTAGGGCTCAGAACAGGCTTAACTGTAGCAGCTGATAACATCTTGTTTTGACTATTTCCCGAGCGAGGCCTGGTGTGGGTCTGATTAAGAATGAAGCGCACACTGCCTACTAATCAATCAGACCCAAATGCTATTACTCAGTCACCTTTGTCAAGCTGAATGGCGATTTCAGCTATGGAATGTGAGATGAGATCAAGGTCTTAAAAGTAATATTTCTCAGAAGGAATATTCAGCACATATATCAAAGCAAAACTGGCCCACGGGGATACTTTACCTGGCCCTATTGAAATTCTGCTGTGCATCCCACCTTTTACTGAGCCTGTTAGCTATTTCACAGACCTATTTGGTATGCTGTTAACATTGATATTCAGAAGAATGGATCGCACCACACTGCTGATGAAGCAGATCTGGTTCCTGCCGCAAAGACCTTGCCATTTTTCACTTACATCTGGCAGAGTAATGTGGCATTTTCCACGAGCAGGGAGCACTGAACTGGGTCACATAGGCCTACGTTTGCCTATTAGAGGCAGAGACGCAGTGTCAGTTTTCCGTTGCATGCAAGCTGATAAGAACTGAGTTTTTAATAAGTCTTCAGAACAAAGTGAAGTGCAAATTACATGATTTAGGTCAGTGCTTTTCAACCTGAGAACCAAGCATATTATCTCTCCTCTTTTACTTGTAAAATAATCACTAGATATGGCTTAATCAATCAGATTTATTCATCATTATTTATTGAACTTAAGTTTAATATGTGAATATGTGATGAAGCAATATAACTCAGTGGAGTGTGTTATCATGAATACATGACACTTGCCTTCGGCTTTGTGACTGCGACCAAATCACAGCCATCGTGTTATGATGTTATATTGATTTTTATGCAACAGTTTAAAAAGCAATGGAAAAAAGTAATGCAAAGAAACTATGAACATTGATTCATATCAGCTTTTAATCTATTTCTTCCACCACAGTGTAGTCCCATCTCAAGGGACTTGCTGCTATGCAACATTTTTCTCCATCTATGTATCGGTCATGTGGAGGTGGAGGAGGCTGATGGTGCAAATGTTCATGCATGCGTTTGACCAACTCTGATTATAAGGTGGAGGTGTAATAATAAAAATAGCTACTTTAAGATCACTTTTGTCAATAGATCATTTTTGTCCTTTATACAACTATGCTGAGATTTGCAGAAGGGATTCATATTAAATAATAATACAGATGTAACCAAATACTCATTATCTAGAAAGAAAGAACATAATAGTAGATAATGTGTTCTAAACATAGACAGATATTGATGCAAATAGGTGGCACTATTCTTTTTTTTTTTTTTTTTTTAGAAAGCTGGTTGATGGTATGAGTACGTGGTCAAATATGAAACCTACTGGACAAAGAAAAGGCCATTTGAGTTAATCATAAATGTGAATGTAGCATTCATTCATTCAGCCTAAGTAACTGCCTGGACATGGTTACAGTGGTTGACATTAGAAAATTGAATCTTCAGGGTTGAGAAAAAAACCTTTCCACTTCAGGCCACGCCCACTTTCAGGATTAAGCACAATACGAATACATGGAGCATTAAACTAGTACAGATATAGATAGTAGCACTGCACTATACTCCTTCATAATAATCTCTGTTTGTGCTTTGTTATTTTTAAAAGCTTGTCATCGAGGTACTCAGGCCAACAAAGCTTGTCTTTGACGATAAAAATACCCCCGAGTATGCACTATAAAAAACTACGAGCATGTCATTTGCAGTCTGCAAGCAACCCAGGCAACAGTAACACCATGTTGACTAACTGTAGCCCAGATAACAGACCTGGTATTCTAAGGATGTTTGATTAGATGTGCCAGTTCCTGTCCCAGCAATCTCCTCTGCACTTGGAGCATGCAGTGTGCACAACACGCTCTGCTCATAAGAGCTACTGTATAATTTGTTGTACCACTCTGAAAACACACCTACAGTGGGGCTTTGAGAAAACAGGTTTCCTTAATGGTTTTAAGGGCGCAACCTAGGGATGACAGAGAATCGTTTATTCAGAGGAAACAAAAAAAGAATAGTTTTCGAGATTTACTGAATGCAAAAGTTGTTTTCTGTGGCAGACTTTACTCTGGCCTTCCCCGAAGACCACTTACTTGTGATAACCTAAGAAAGTTAGCCAGTTTACCCACTGTGCACTGAAGTGAGCCTCATAAAGCTGATAAATGTTCAAGTACAGGAATGAAAACATTTACAACACACCGCAGCATACTCTATGGTACAGTGCAACAGCCTTGAGTCTGATTGTGTCAGTAAATCACTGTTCGTCTCAACACGGGTCTCAGCTCATTTTTCTGCTGTGGTTTCAGAACCTTTATCTGTGATTCTGTCTAAACTTGTGCCAAACTTTGAAGAAAAAAATCTTTAACTCTTTAGTCAAAGGTTGCCTTCAGTGGACCTTCATTATACATTTATGAGTGCTGCATAAATCTTTTAGAATGTAAAGCAGGAGAACTTGTGCAGGCTCACAAGGTGACATTAGAGGTTGTATAAACTGTTGCAACATGGAAAAGAATATACTTATTCAGTCTCAAATATTTTTTTAGCAATGCCGGGGTATTTATTAAAGGCTTATGTAACATTAGAGATATTATTTATGCGATGATTGGTTTCATTTCCTTAATTCAACAGAAACAGATATTTAAGGTTTGCTTTTTTTAAGGGTTACTCTTTGGGATCATATATGAGTTTTTTGAACGTATGCAAGTGTCCTTGTCTCCTCTGATGGCCAGTACAATTTAGAAGAAGAAGCAGCCTTTATTTGTCACATATACATTACAACACAGTAAAATTCTTTCTTCGCTTATCCCAACTTTGGAAATTGTGGTTAGAGAGCAGGATACAGCACCCCTGGAGCAGTGAGGGTTAAGGGCCTTGCTCAGGGGCCCAACAGTGGCAGCTTGGCAGTGCTGGGGCTTGAACCCCAATCCTCGATCAACAACCCAGAGCCTGAACCACATGAGCCACCACTGCCTATTCGGGAAATATCTAGCCTCCTTGCACATATAACAGCTCTTGGTCTCCTGATGAACTCAGAAAAGTACTTCTAAACACTGAACATATGATTTATTCACTTAATTCTCCTCAAACATTATTAAGCTTGCCTGTCAAAGTGCAGATACTGTTATAATACAGCTTCATTTACTTTTTAATACAGAATCATTTCTTTATAAAAGCAGTGATGATGAACATCTTCTAATAGGTATCCTATCCTACCTACCTTTTAATAGGTATCCTTCTAATAACTAATTAGATAATGAGATAAGCATGAAATATTAAAGATATAAATGTCTAGAACAGTTGTCAAGGCTTACTATAGACACCGTTCAATCAAAATGCTACCAAAAACCTCTTGATGCTTTCTCATAAACGTTCTAACTGACAGTCAGGGCATAGAAATACTGTATTATTTCAAATATATAACGCCCTTGAAACCCAGACACTGAAAAAAGCACTATACAGTTGGTCATTTTTAGTAGAAAAATTGTTCTGGAAAGCTGGCAAGTCAGGGTTATGTCAGACGTTCAAACGTTTTGATTTTGTCTTTCCAGGAACACAAACACACTCATAGCAAGCAAGAAGGGGAAAAAGATTATTGTTGGAATATCACATCCCACACAATTTTACCAGGAATCAATTTGTCCTTTAGACTTTAAACAGGAAACCGTGTGATGGCTTTTGCTGTGTTTGTCACTCTTCTGTTGACTGGCTATGGTAGTCATCAAGAAATGTTTTCAGCCTTATGTCCTTGAGGATGCTGTATTAAGGGAAGAAAGCATAAATGAGCCAGTGAGGAGTGTTTTCTAGAAAAACAGGAAACTGTTGGCAGCAGCAACAGGAGTCTTCCGAGATGAGGAAATTGCCTGCATATTTTCAAACCATGCAAGTGCAAATTACATTCAGAAATATGTTGTGCTCTCTGGCATGATTAACAGTATGTCTGTCTCCACATGTTAATTTGCACTGCAGTGACACTTTTATCTTCAAAATCAGCATGAAGGCTGATTAATTTACTAATTACTGTTGAGTAAATGTTTACCTTTAAAACTATATATGTATGTATGTGTGTATATATACAACGATCAGGCATTATACCGATCAGGCATAACATTATGCCGAATATCGTGTTGGTCCCCCTTTTGCTGCCAAAACAGCCCTGACTCATCATGCACTGTGTATTCTGACACCTTTCTATCAGAACCAGCAATCTGAGCAACAGTAGCTCGTCTGTTGGATCGGACCACACGGGCCAGTGTTCGCTCCCCACGTGCGTCAGTGTGCCTTGGCCGCCCATGACCCTGTCGCCGGTTCACCACTGTTCCTTGCTTGGACCACTTTTGATAGATACTGACCACTGCAGACCGGGAACACCCCACAAGAGCTGCAGTTTTGGAGATGCTCTGATCCAGTGGTCTAGCCATCACAATTTGGGCCTTCGTCAAACTCGCTCAAATCCTTACGCTTGGTCCATTTTTCCTGCTTCTAACACATCAACTTTGAGGACAAAATGTTCACTTGCTGCCTAATATATCCCACCCACTAACAGGTGCCATGATGAGGAGATAATCAGTGTTACTTTTACTTCACCTGTCACTGCTCATAATGTTCTTCCTGATCGGTGTGAGTTTGCATATATATATATATATATATATATATATATATATATATATATATATATATATATATATATATATATATATATATATTGAAACCATGCTTGAGCCATGAGCTTGTATACCTTGAATTATGAGCAAATCTTCCAATTTTGCCAGTTGTGTAAATGAAGGAACATTTGTGAAACAGCATCAACAGCATATAGCCAAGACTCTTCTAACTAAGAACTGCTGCTATAAACAAGAGTATGATGGAGATCCTGGACATTCTGTCAGTGAACTCAGCACTGTTTGACATTACAGTATACAGCTGAGGAAGAGAACTGCTTTATAATCCCATGATCTGGTGTCACCCAGAAGAGAATGGGTTCCCTTTTACGTCTGGTTCTTTTTCCTTATGTCATCTCGGGGAGTTTTTCCTTGCCAGTGTCCTCTCTAGCTTGCTCATTAGGGACCTATATTCAATTCATTTCCATTTATTTGTATAGCACCTTTTACAGTGGACATTGTCTCAAAGCAGCTTTACAAAAATAGAGAAACAGAAAGTAGAGGGGAAAAAAGAATCATTAAATTATTAAGCTATTTTATCCTTATTTTTCCCTATTTATCCCTAATGAGCAAGCCTGCGGCGACTGTGGCAAGGAAAACTCCCTGTGATGATATGAGGAAGAAACCTTGAGAGGAACCAGACTCAGAAGGGAACCCATTCTCATTTGGGTGACACTGGACATTAAATAATGTAAATGTAAATAATGTCCTCTCTACAACAGCAACCAAAGTCCCATGAGGAACTATTAGGTCAATGTAGTTTCTGAGTTCGTTATAGACACTAATTCCTTGCTGTCAAAGCTGACAGATGTAACAGCAGATCGGTGACGGTGTTATAGTCCCCAAGTGGCTCTGTCCATGGCTGTCTCCTGGACACAGGCTTTCCACACAGCTCCATCCACAGCATCAGTGAGCACCACCACTATATCTCCTGCGAAGATGCTTTGTGACAATGTCTATTGTTAAAAGTGCTGAACATGCAAATTGTCTTGACATAAATTACATGTATTTGTGTTCTTCATTTTGATTTAGTAGTAAGCAATTTTGGTTGGTATTATTTAGGTAAAATAAATGATGCAGAAGTGCAGAAGAAATTTGATTAGTGTCCAAAATCATTATTTTGCCCTGAATAATGTTACATGGGTACAGAACATCTCTAACACTAACTTCTAATCTCTACAAACATATAGACAGGGCATGCTTTAGTGCGAAGTCTGTTTACAGACTTCATTATACTCCTTCAGTGTGTGAAATGTCAGAGAAAGCACCAGATTCACTGTAATGAGGCTTCCTTCTCCTGGTGGGATTATGAAAAAGGGCTAATAGCTTCATTTTCTCTGCTGTGTTGCAGTCAATTAAAATGCAAGGAACACATTGCAGGTTTTTTTATATACAAAGAATATGCATATGAACATGCAGATGTTTTGATGTATTTTTTTCTTTTGGCAGGATAGTGCAACCATGCAGTTTTGTGCCAATAAACTGGACAAGAAGGACTTCTTCGGGAAGTCGGACCCTTTTATGGTGTTCTACCGAAGTAATGAAGACGGAACGTAAGTTTGCTCTTGTATTTGAAATATATAGTAATATACATATAGGAACATGATACTGATGTCAGTTGGCACCAAGAAACATTCATCTACATTCATGAACATCTTCACTAATCATTAGACACTAATTTGTTGAACACATTCCCATATGGCTTGTTAGGAGTGGACTTCTGAAGATAAATGCAGCGGCTGGCCGGTGCCCTGCTATGTGTTGTGGTTTATTTCTCAGTAATAAAACGCCTCTACTGGCTTGTCACCTTCCTACTCTCTGTCAAAGGTTCACCATCTGCCATAAGACGGAGGTGGTGAAGAACACCCTCAATCCAGTATGGCAGTCTTTTACCATCCCAGTGAGAGCACTCTGCAATGGGGATTATGACCGGTAAGATTCCCGCACCACATGGAGGTGCTTGCGCGAGGTGAAGCCCCAGCTAGCCATGAATAATCTGTACAGCTTTCATGTGTATGGTCTTTAATCTTTGGAGAGCTGTTCATCAGCAGCTGTGGCATCAGAGGCATTGATGCCAGATGGGTGGTTTTCCATGCAACTGGGTTTCCTTTGGTTCAATTGTGCAAGAAAGCTTCAGCAGGTTTACAGACTTCGGACTGGTTTGACATGGGAGCAATTTGTCTTATACACTACCTACATTGTATTGAATTAAAAATGAAATTAAAACTAACGATCTATCAGCACATATCTTGCCAAATTTATTTGCTCTTGCCAAATGGACCTATAGTTTGCGACTCCTGTTTCAAGCATATTCTAGCATTGCTATGGGTGAGCGATGAATTAAACACTGAAACACTTCATTAGGCAACTAACTCAGCTATACTGAGGCAAGGCAAGCTTCGACAACACTCCATCAGCACACACAGGGGAACTCGAACAGAGAGAGCATACAGAGAGTAACAAGAATATACCCCATATGATATACCAGTGAGTCCCTGGCATCAGTCCAGCCTCATTACCTTTAATATGCATCTTTCCCTTAGAAAGGTACATGTAGTTTACCTTTAATGGTTTACCTAATGGTTAAGCCTTCAATCTTTCGTGCACTATATTCACATTTCCAAGTGAAAGACATTATGGTATTAAGGTAACAAAATGTATGAGGACCACCACAGTGACAAGGCAAGGCATAATTTAATACCTTATCTTCTCAGAGCGTGTCCCCACACTGAAATGTTTCTGCATGGCATCACTGGAAAAAAAGACATAATCTCATTATTGGCAAGTGAAAATATCTTGAATATAGTTACATTTATTGAATATTTCCTATTATAAGGTTACATCAAACCGGTTCAAGCTTGAACACGTTATATTGAGTGTATTAGATCTTAGGCAAAAAATCTTAGAAATATTTTTTATCTGTAGACAGAATAGAAGAAGAAAATATTCACATGAATAAAAAATATAGGTTAATATTAGATGTGGTTTATTGAAATATTACAATAAGAAACAGGACTATCTCCAGTATATTTACATCTATTTGCTAGGTCATGGCTGATGCCTAGGTGACAGCACAGCACTTGACCATATGCCTCAGTGCCATCAGTTATCTGACTCCTGAACAGTGAAGCAGCATGCCCACAGCACCAGTAACAAATCCCAGTTCCAGTCTGATTCATATTGGGAAGTGAGCTTGGATCTGGTTGAAACACGTCTTCACCCTGGAGGTGAAGAGTGGTGGTGTATGTCTTTGTCAGTGGGTGGTCCTTGTCACGACAGACATTACTGCTGCTTCTCTGCATCAACATGATTTGTTGGCCCCATCAAGAGCACTGGGCACACGTGGTACCTAGTTGCACTAAACTCTCAGTGCTGTTGCCTGTATATTATTATCATTTTGAAGCTGTGAGTTGTATACTGTTGTCACCGTTGTTAAGAAACACATTCTCTGTTGCTTGAATCAGCCTTTGTGCAGAAGTGTGAACAGTTTGTTATTTTTTTGTTAATGCTCCACTGTTGTATTGTTCTCACCTTCTGTTTCTTGTATCTCACACCTTTAGTTTTTTGTATGCTTGAGCAAGGATTACTAAGCTTGAATCTATCACACCAATCTGGCAAAACACTAAACAATGGGACCTAGGGAGTTCAGAATTGTTTCACTATTTCACCACACCTCCGATTGATAACTACTGCTAAAGAAGCCTGACGCTGCTTTAGGAAATTCAGGACTCATTTGGCCAAGTAGCAAGTAGCCAGGGACCCGTTTTGAGTTTTTTATGATTTGGGGTAATTTCTTTTTTTTTATTATTAGTATAAATGATATTCCATCACACTCATGTTGAAAAAATAGTTTAGCACAGAGAATGTTTTCGAAGAGAGGTTGTGAGATGGAGAAGTGCAAACCAAAAAGCCTGTGGAAATCAGCAGAACCCATGTTGAAGCTTAGTGTTCGTGGCAGACACTAAAGCTTCAATAATTTGCACTGCAGTAGTGTGCAAGGACACCTGGAAGGTGTCTGTGTGTGTCTGTGCTTTTGGGGAAAGTGATAAAAAAAACAATTCACTATTTTTTATTCCGCCTTATTTACACTATATTGCCAAAAGTTTTGGGACACCCCTCCAAATTAGTTTCAGTATAAAAGGAACTCTTAATGCTTCAGCATACCAAGACACTTTGGACAATTTTATGCTCCCAACTTTGTGGGAACAGTTTGGGGATGACCCCTTCCTGTTCCTACATGACTGTGCACCAGTGCACAAAGCAAGGTCCATAAAGACATGGATGAGTGAGTTTGGTGTGGAGGAACTTGACTGGCCTGCACAGAGTCCTGACCTCAACCCGATAGAACACCTTTGGGATGAGTTAGAGCGGAGACTGTGAGCCAGGCCTTCTCGTCCAACATCAGTGTCTGACCTCACAAATGTGCTTCTAGAGGAATGGTCAAAATTTCCTAACACTCCTACACCACTTTTGGCCCGGCTTGTAGTCCCTGCTCTAATTCATCCCAAAGGTGTTCTATGGGGTTGAGGTCAGGACTCTGTGCAGGCCAGTCAAGTTCCTCCACACCAAACTCGTTCATGCATGTCTTTATGGACCTTGCTTTGTGCACTGGTGCACAGTCATGTTGGAACAGGAAGGGGTCATCCCCAAACTGTTCCCACAAAGTTGGGAGCATGAAATTGTCCAAAATGTCTTGGTATGCTGAAGCATTAAGGGTTCCTTTCACTGGAACTAAGGGGCCGAGCCCAACCCCTGAAAAAACAGCACCTGAATTCAATGATTTAGAGGGGTGTCCCAAAACATTTGGCAATATTGTGTATATTATTATTATTTTTAAAAATCCAAAGGAGAAATTAAACACCATTTTGAGTGAATGAATATGAAGGTAGGAAACAGAACTAGTAAAATATTGTCAGAATATTCCTCTGGTGAAAAGCATGGGTAAGTACCAGGCAGAGTCAAATCTCGCCCTGATGACCCCAAATCTGATGAGATATGTTTAGCAAAATCCATCCACATATACTTTCTTTATCACACTTCACCAAGGAGAGCTCCATCATCCACTCACGACACTCAGGTCTCTGTTGTCAGTAGTAAGTGCAGTGTTGGCAAGGACAGCATGTATTATAACTTTTTTTTCTAGAAATAGAGATAGCTAAGCCATCAAAAACAGGAAAAGAGCACACTCGGTTCCAAGAAGAAAAATAAATAAATAGCACCACGGGGGAGTAAGTGGAGCCCCTTTTACTAACATACTAACATTAAAAAAAATTACAGTCCCATGGCTATCATCAGACCGTCGTAGAGGAGCAACAACACCTGCTAGTCTAATGGGATTAAAAGCATCATCCATCACCTATCATCTGTGTCTTCATGATGTTTTAGTTATGTCTTCATTAAGTGGAAATATCTGTGTTAAAATATTGTTTTTTTCCCCTCAGACTTTAGACGAACTGTGGAAGTAATTGTTTTTTTATTTTTATCATCCATTTAACAAAAATGATGCTCTTGTGTGACAATTTCAATCATGCTATTTTGAACAATTATCAAATGAACAAGTGTGTGGTTGAAACCTTTGCAGTCCACAAATATTATCTCAGTGATAATGCCTGCAGTTGTCCAAAGCTCATCCTTCCATTTTTGGTTAATGTCTTGATAGTTAATGTTCTGGTACACCTCCATCGCATTTACCCCACTCCCACCCTCCCTTCTTCATTCATTTTTCCCCTCTCTCGCTCTTTCTGTAGTGCATGTGAGATAGATGGGTTGAGAACATTGTCTATTTCTGTTCATCTGCCGGGATTGTTGACTGACAGCTGCCTCGGGGATTGTCTTGACAACAGTTCCCTGTTGGTGTCAGAGAACAAGGCGTTCAGGTGACTGAGGCTTTGAAAAGGTGCTGACTCAATGCCTTTGAAGATAACACAATGACGGAGGACGTGGCCACCTACGCATCTGCATGTGGGGGGAGTGGGGCTTTTTTTTTTTTGGCTGCTTTCTTCTCCACAGTTGTTGTGTGGTGTTTCTTGCTCTATTTGCAATTTTGTGATGTGCCGCTGTTAGGGTTGGGAAAAAGTTTTGACAGTTCCTGGCATAAAAGTAGAGTGGAAAGTTGGAAAGTAGAAGAGTAAAAAAAAAAAAAAAACCACTTCATGAATCCTCCAAGAGCATCTGTAGGTGGAAGACAATTTTGTTTGATTTTGATTCAGCCAATGATGGTTTTATGGTTCAGAGTTCGCAAGAAATGTAACAACTCTCATTAAGCTAACTCAGCAACAATATTTTGAAGACGCTAGCAAAGCATGCCAAGTCGATTGCGCTATGCTCTTTTGCACTTGTGAAGAGTTTATGCAAAACTTTTTTCAGAAGGATTTTTTCAGCTCTTTTTTTTTTAGCAGCCATAGCAACTTTGCCTTAAAAAAGGAAGCCAACAATTAGCAATGTTTTGGGTAAACAATCTTAATGACTGAGTGAGTGTGTTAAGTATCAACTGTGACCAGAAAGGCCTGAAATGTAACATAATGTAAATGATGCTTTCTTAAACGGTGTATGAGTCTTGCTTGCACTAATGAGCTTATTTAAGGGATTGTGCATTTTACCCTCATTAATATTTGCAGGTGGCCACATTTTCCTCACAACCTTGTCAGTGTGAGCTGCAGAGCAGAAACATCTGCTGAGGGATGTAAGACCCTGACTTCTTATAGCCTTGTCTTTTGAAGTGAATATGACTGATGACTTAATTGAGGCACTGCGATGCAACAAGCCAATTAAAGTTGCTGCTGACGAAGACATTCCTTAACAAGTGTTTTGATTGTTAAAGTAAAATGAATGACTAAACACAATGAGCAGCCAAGGCTGAAATGTGTTGTTTTAGCTGAATAGCCTCATTTACATAAAAATTTTTCTTGCCTGCAAATATTTTACAGGTTTAAGCTGATTGAGTTTGTTTGGATGTATTATTATTATTAGTATTATTATTATTATTCTGTCATAAAATGTTATATGTTGTCAAAAGATAAAAGATAATCCAATAAAATAATCCAATAAAAGATAAAAGAATCCTCCCTGATACTTCCTACATTTATTTTGTCAAATAAATGCTGGAAACAGCACTGCTTTCACATCTCGTAACAAAGAGCGACAAATATGGCTATATATGACATATAAGGACTCGACTTCCAACAGATTATTGTGAAGTATCTACACCAAGCCTTTTTGATTCAGTGCAGTTGTGTTTATGGTTATGTTTCTGGGCTTTAACTCTTGCTCAAGTATCTCTGTTCATAATTTGCGGGACTCTTTGCGGGACCCTTTGGCTCTGCTCGTCATTTTGGATTGGTTTGTCTTTGGAAGAATGAAGAAACTTAACCTGCATATGCCACCTGAGACTTAAACATAGGACTACAGATTAAATTGCAGGATATGCAAAACATAATTTATTATAATTTAAATCTTCAAATACTATCTTTTATTGTGTAGCTCTTTCATTTTCATTCTTGTTTTATCTTTCAGAACAATTAAGGTCGAGGTGTATGACTGGGATCGAGATGGAAGGTTAGTCACCAGTTCATTTCTTCATAAAACCATAATCTCTGTGTAGAAACAGCTCGATATCTCGCATGCTACTGGATCATCTCCTATGTTATGGATTATGGATTTTGAATCCTGTATTTTGTTTTACCCTTTAGTCACGATTTTATTGGTGAGTTCACCACCAGCTACCGAGAGCTAGCCCGAGGTCAGAGCCAGTTCAATGTGTATGAGGTGAGCTCCTTCACAAATGCCTCATCAATAGTAATGAATTCAATTCGATTTTATTTGTATACTAATTTCGACAACAGAAATTCTCAAAGCAGCTTTATGAAATCTGGATGTAAATTTAGATCTGTAATGAGCAAGGCAGAGGCAACAATGGCAGAGATGATGGTGCGGAAAAAAGGCTGAGTGGATAAAGACAGTATTTTAAAAGGATTGCATTCATATCAGGAACAGCTTAATATTTCCATACAAGAACATTCTTGTGTATCTTCACTTTGTTGTTCCTTTCATCTGGGTGACACTAGGAAACAGGGTTCATTGGCATTCCTGCAGGTGAGATCTCCAGGATTGAGAATTATTATCCTATTATTATAGGATTAAAATCCTTGGTGAGGATTTTGCTTCCTGCATTTATGTCAGATTATCCATTGCCTTAAGGAATGCTGAGTGCCATTCAACCGGTTTGTATACCATTAGCTGATGCTATACAATTGGTAATCCGGGATGAGCTACGAGCTTTAAAACCTTGAAACAGATTTCATTTCAAATAATATTTTCCATGGATACAAAAAGTCTACACATAGCAGGTTTTGGTGACGTGAAAAAATGAGTAAATAAATCATGTCAGACACTCTGTATGAAATTATATTCAAAAATTAAAACAACCTGAAATATTTTTAGGAAAAAAGGAAAAATATATAAAAAAATGTTTTACAACCATTTTATAAGAGTCTTTCAGCATGGCACATCTTGACTTGGCAATATTTTCCCACTCTATCTTGCACAAACATTCTAGATCCATCAAAGTGTAAGAGTACTTTCTGTGCTCAGACCACTTCAGGTCACCTCACAGGACTTTATTTGGATTCATGTTTGTGCTCTGGCTAGGCTATTCGAAAACTTGGATCGTCTTTTGGTTAAATTGTCTCTTTGTGCTGAAAGGTGAATTTCCTTTTGGTCTTCAGAGTACTAGCAGACACCTGTAGGTTTTGCACTAAAATTGACTGGTGTTTGATGCTATTCATGATTCCCTGCATCTTGATAAAAGCCCTATTTTTGGTTGAGGAAAAGCAGCCTTGAAGCATGTTGCACCATGGGTATGGTGTTCTTTATTTGCACCTTTCTATATATTAATACATTTGGCCATGTGGTCTGGGGTGATTTAGTTGAGCTTGGATGTCAGAAACTTCTAGCTACCCTACCCCACCTCCCAGACATGTAAAGAATATGAAAGAATATCAGAGCTTGCTGTTACACTCAGAGAGCAATCAGCGCTTGCCAGATATTCCTGCAGCTCCTTTACGTTGCTGTACGTCTCTTGGCAGTTCGATGAAACCAAGAACACGTGAAGAAAATCCTACAGAAACAGGATTTAGTTTCACAGCCAAACCCTCAATAATAAAAGTGTGCACACATATGCAACCGGGTTATTGTAACTTTTTTATTTTTCCCTAAAATGTTTCTGATTGTTTTTAACTATTTGAACCGTTTTTGTATGTTGTAAATTCACAATGAGGGTGGAAAAGACTGTGAGTGTGTATATAAATAAACAAAATGTAAGAAACCAAATTAAAGATAAGGATGAATAGAAGAAATAAGAAGGAATAACAATAAGCAGAAAAAATTATAATTTGATGTTTAAATATGAAAGGTGAAAAGGTACCAATGGAAAAGGTTCTGACATGATTTTTCTTGATCTCATTATTTATAACACCATAAAAAGACCGTTTTGGGGTTTTGGGGGTGTACGTGTCTGCGTACCTTGACTGCTTAGCCACCTTTTGCGTAACAAATAAAATTACAAGTAATTAAGTCAGTGGTAGAAAGTTCAACTTTTCCACTGACAGGCCTAACCTTGATTTAAGCATGAAAGAGGCCATTTTACTCATCGATTCTTTTAGTGTTTAAAGAAACACTGTGCATTAGTGATATTTTCTTCTTGGATCCTGGATGTGAAAAGCTAGCGGGTGGCCAGACCCACTTTGCTTTATCGCTTTGTGTGGATATCAGCATTTTACCTCTATTGCTCTTTGTGCATTTACAGACACCAGCCTCTGCCACATCCATCTTGCTAAATTGTCAATAATATGGATGACCTGGCCACCGTTGCCCTAACTATCTCTCCCACCATCACAAAGCATGGAGTGAAACGCTGTTTGCGCTGCTTCCCCGAGCTCCTTTCATTATGTGATCCTGCATGTGAAATAGAAACAGGACACTGAGATAGGAAAAGAAAATTGCACAAAGATTATTCATTGTCGCACTATAATTCTGCTATCTTGTGACTGAATAATTCCATGTGACACCACATTTACCTGAACCTTGGGGAAACATCCGGGTTTACAGCCTAGCTACATTTTCTACATTTCACATGGAAGCCCTGAACTGAAAGTTGTGTGTGAAAGTTCCATGTCATTATTATATGACTTACTAATTAGTTATTTCAAGATGTCATTATTTTAGATGTGATCTCATTAATTCGACTTGTGACTATTTAACAATTGAGCCAGATGCTATAACGGAATTCAGGAATGATATAGCAATGTGTTTATCAGGACTTGGTGTTCAGTGCTTCTGTAATTTAATGATATATTTCTTTTCTGATAAATTTTTACACTGAATAGCAAAATTTCTTTTATATGTTGCTTGGATGTCTTCCACCCAATCTGATAAGTGTGAATGTATTTAGACTTGGCTCCTGAACGGTTTCTCCATCCTGGTTTGTAGGTGGTGAATCCAAAGAAGAAGATGAAAAAGAAGAAATACGTCAATTCTGGCACAGTGAGTTAAACTTTGGAACACACACACACACACACACACACACACACACACAGTGTGATGGTTTCTTTCGTTCATGTATATAAAAACAAAACAATGCCACACATCCTCTGCGTGCAAGAACACTCGCTTTTCACATTAATGCCATCTCGTTTCACACCCCTGCTAATTAAATGAGTAAAAATAAATAACCATTGCGTGATTTTTGCAGCTGCATAAGAACAATGTATCCCCACATCCTTAGAAAATGTAGTATTTAAATCTGTTTGCTGTTCATCATATTAAACAGAAGGTAAAGGTTAGAGGTGATGAATAACCTCTGAATTGAGAGGGGGGCGGTGATTCTGAAAGTGGACACAAAAGCAGGGATTTGTATCTTAGAACAGTTAATGTGACATGAATCCGTTACGCTGACTGATGAATGCACCACAGACGCCTCATTTCCTGTCTTCTGCATCACAAACTCATCCTGGCGTGATTACCTAACTTCAGCTGCTTTGCTCGATCTCATCGCTCACTGTCTTGTCCATGGACACACAAAAGCAACATAGCAAGCGCTTTTTGATATGAGAACATAATCCACTATTGCATTACAGAAAAGATTCCAATAAGGAATTAAAAAGGAAACAAGAGTTAACGTTCACAGGCACAATGGATTGTTGGACTGTGGATTGTTGGGATGTAAAGAATAAAACAAATTATTTATAAATTATTATCCTATAACAAGTCACTAAGTGTTTTATTCCCTTTATACTGTAGCACTTTGCCCACCTTTACATTATTTATTTAATTAGAGGCCCGGTGTGTTAGTGTTTATCATGTTTACCACTGGGTTTGGGGGTTTGATTCCAGCCTCCAGGGGTTTCCTCCAGGTGCTTCATACACTGCAACATGTGCTGTAGGCTGATTGGCATCTTTACATTCTCTGTAATGTGATAATGTGTGTGTGTGTGTGTGTGTTTGTGCCCTGTGATGGGTTGGCACCACCTTCAGGGTGTCCCCGGATATGTGACTCCAGGCTCCCTATGACCCTAGCTAGGATAACAGTACAGTCGATGGATGGATGGATTGGTGGACGGACAGACGTTGTACATTTTAACCAGTTATATAGTAGCTAATATAGTAGCTTCAGTGAGGGAAATTTCAGCTCAGATTTTTAAATCAAGAGAACTGAGAGATTCCAATATTAGATTGACTGCTTATTATTATTTATTGGAGCATGGGAATGGACCTGAATTTTGCCCCAACAAAACAAACTATTATATACTATTATATTACACTATTATATTATTATAGTACTATATACACTGATCAGGCATAACATTATGACCACCTGCCTAATATTGTGTTGGTCCCCCTTTTGCTGCCAAAACAGCCCTGACCCGTCATGCACTGTGTATTCTGACACCTTTCTATCAGAACCAGCATTAACTTCTTCAGCAATTTGAGCAACAGTAGCTCGTCTGTTGGATCGGACCAAACGGGCCAGCCTTCGCTCCCCATGTGCATCAATGAGCCTTGGCCGCCCATGACCCTGTCACCGGTTCACCACTGTTCCTTCCTTGGACCACTTTTGATAGATACTGACCACTGCAGACCGGGAACACCCCACAAGAGCTGCAGTTTTTTAGATGCTCTGATCCAGTTGTCTAGCCATCACAATTTGGCCCTTCATCAAACTCGCTCAAATCCTTACGCTCAAGTCCATTTTTCCTGCTTCTAACACATCAACTTTGAGCACAAAATGTTCACTAGCTGCCTAATATATCCCACCCACTAACAGGTGCCATGATGAGTGTTATTCACTTCACCTGTCAGTGCTCATAAAGTTATGCCTGATCGGTGTATGTCCATATTATGAATTCTGTCAGCATTTTAAAACAAACACACAATGCACACAATTCCCTTTACTCACAATAGATAATCGCTTAACTGCACACAACAGAAATTGTCATATTTGTTATATCTGTTTTCTTGCCTGGTCCTGTCATTCTACTGAACACAAATGTTTTATGTGGCAATTTGCTCACACAGGTGACGCTGCTGTCTTTTTCCGTGGAGTCTGAATTCACTTTTCTAGATTACATCAAAGGAGGGTGAGTAGAGATAAGCAGCTGTGGGGTGTTTATTGACACTCTGAATCATTCTGTGTTATGTTTCCATCCTGTGTTTTAATACCTAGAAATAGCATAGGTTTGTATTTATTTTTATTCAAACACTGATTTGAAAGCGAGACCGAGTTGAAAAGTTGAAATGTTTTTTTCAGTACATATAGTATGTGAGGAAAGTTAGTCATATTCAGAGACGGGTTACGCACATGATTGAGTGTGTTTTCTGGGTGCGTCATTTATGCAAATTACCTGTACGCAGTCCTCCAAGGTTCATGGTGTTCAAGATGGGGTCTAGACCACTGCCTTTAAATACAATTACTTGCCTTTAAACCTGAAAGCAATCATTATTTTTTAATGAAAAATAAAAAAGACTAATATGATGATAGATGAATGAGAAGATGGTGAGCATTGAAATCAACAACTAATAAGAGTGCTTATTGCCAATATATTGTTGCCACTATAGCCCTAGCTGCATTTAGCAAATTAAGCACTATAATAATATGGCTCCCACATTCATTATTCAGCAGCCACTTGATCTAGCACATCCTGTTATTTACTTTTTTTTAATATCATGCACTAACAGTAAATTCACAATGTATGCACGGGTTATAGACTATTTTTACTTCGCTTTTTATTGTCCATTTTGTATAATCTAGTTAAGAAATAATGGCGGTGTAATTGAGCAATGACGTCTTCTTTAGGGAAGACAACATTTAAACCAAAATATCATTTCTAGTGTTATACATTGTGGTTACACACTGTCAGGGCGTGGAGCTCAAGCTGATAACGTGAAAGAAAAATACGCTCCAAGGTCCAAGGTCAGAATCGTGTTCATCAGTGACATAACTGCCCTAAATGTGCGTGACTCAGACACAGATGTCTGAAAGTCCACAGCTACATCTGAGATCTGAATACATATATCATTTCTCATCTCATACATACATGCACAATTTCTCACCTCAGAATGTGGCGCTGAGTATGTAGCTGAGCAGTCTATGGTTTTGATTAAAGGGTTATATGTGGCTCTCTGGCAGTCCTGGGATCCCAACTTTCCAGTCACTATTATAAAACTACTAAACTACTTTGTAATTACTCATTTCCATTAACTACGTTTATTCAAAACCACTTCAGTGCTGAGGGACAATTCACTGTGCAGTTTAATTCAAGATATAAACATCTGGCTACTTATCCTTCTGTCACTTGTCAAAACAGGAAGACCAGATCTATTTTTTCCTGAACAAAAAAAAGCAGTTCCTGGATAAGCAATGTCTTATTGATTCGTCTTTTAAATTTCACCGGTTAGACGGGGCGTTCCTTACTGTCATGCCTCTGAAAGAATCGGCGCAAAGCAGCGTGAGTGAGCAGCGTACGCCTCCTCCCTCCCATACTGAGATTTATTTTGCCAATATTTTTTGGAGGGAACCACTCAGCCTGGATAATGCACGGCAGATATGTTTTTGAAAATGGCCCCAGTGCTTTTAAGTGCTTGTTCAATCTGATATTCTAGAAAGAGTGAAAGAGGGGTCACCTTCAATCAACTAGACAGCATCCTTGAAAAGTCTGCTTTTGATGGTTCTGCACAAAAAATGTAGATTTTCAAGCATGTCTAGTGGATAGTAAGAGACAGATGAAGTAAAAATTAGACAAGAATTTTTGAAAAAGCATGTCTAATATTGTTATCTGTATACTAATCTGTCTACTGCATATAATCAGCAACATTTAGAAGCCTTTCAAGCCTTTTCCCTTGAAAGTCTTGTCAGGTGAGAAAACTCAACTTTGTCTATTACTGCTTCTCATTTCTTTGAGAGAAAGATATTGACCTAATTGATGAGGCTCTATTTATCAATGTGGACAATTTCTTCCATAAACTATCCCATAAATTTGCTTTGGCCTGTTGCACTGATTGTTTTGTCATTTATATATGATAAAAAAAAAAAAAAGCATGATCTTTGTATTTCCCGTCATGGGAACTGCTATGTTCCAGCATGTCAGTGCATCTGTGCACAAAGCAAGGTCCATGAAGACATGGTTTGCTAAGGTTGGACTTTAGTGACCTGTACAGAAAAGAGAAGAGAAGACAGGAGGTTATGATTAGTGGATATTTGACATTTTTAATTATTGGCATTAATTGATAAATCTTCCCATTCACACCCTGTATGCGACAAGTCAGACTTTCTATGCCATACCCCATCAGGCATGACACCTTTCTATCAGAACCAGCATTAACTTCTTCAGCAATGTGAGCAACAGTAGCTCGTCTGTTGGATCGGATCACACGGGCCAGCCTTCACTTTCCACTACCTCAGTGAGCCTTGGCCACCCATGACCCTATCACCTGTTCACCACTGTTCCTTCCTTGGACCACTTTTGATAGATACTGACCACTGCAGACCGGGAACACCCCACAAGAGCTGCAGTTTTGGAGATGTTCTGATCCAGTCGTCTAGCCATCACAATTTGGCCCTTGTCAAACTCGCTCAAATCCATACGCTTGCCCGTTTTTCCTGCTTCTAACACATCAACTTTGAGGACAAAATGTTCACTTGCTGCCTAATATATCCCACCCACTAACAGGTGCCATGATGAGGAGATAATCAGTGTTATTCACTTCACCTGTCACTGCTCATAACGTTATGCCTGCTCGGTGTATAACGCATAAGTGCATTCTTCCTTATTCGAGCTAAAACCCGCCCACTCAGACATAAAGTGAGGGTCTGACAGAGTAAAATGTCCAGTCATCCTTAACGTAACGTTATGTGATGCTACACACATCATCACTCCGGCAGGCAACAAAGTCTTATTCAAGCAGTACCGTGAGATGTCAGATCTGAGCCCAGCGGTACTGAACAACATATGGTGCGCTTCTGTGGGGATGCATACGTACAATAAACCAATTCAATCAAAACTGAACACATTTTACCTCACAAACAATCAGTAAAATCCAGCAACTGGTTCTTGCTTAGACATGTTCATTATGTCATCTTCTGTAACTTAACAAGATGCTGTTTTCCTGCGGGCTCACAAGCCTGTGTCTCCCTCAATGAAAGATGGCTTGGATGAAAGCTGGATGAAACCGGTACATTATATATCTGAAATAATGCGAGATGGTGCACTGTAATTCCTAGTGCACTGTATGTAATTGTCCACGATATATGTAATATCATGTGAAGTGACCTTTTCATATGTGGCTTTACGAGCCCCAGTGTGTTGCAGATAAAATACTTGGAATTACATGTAAAATTTTTGCTGACTATTGGTCAGATTTGTTCATTAAATTAATTAGAAATGATATTTATAACGTGCTACTGGATTAAAGCAGTAACTATCAATAATGTATTTTCTTTTTTAATTCTGCTAGATGGCTGGACATAAGTACTTTACAGAGCCAACACCATGGATTGCAAAGTTTCTTTTTTCAGTGTTTTGTTTTTGTAGATGTTTTAACAGACAGACAGAGAAGCTACAGTATTTGTACAAATACTGCAGCAATAAATATTACGCACAAAAAATGTTCATTTATTTTCACCAATTCTCTGTATGTCTCATTTACTGTAATTAAATTTGTGTTGTATCTGCCGTATATCACTCAGTTGGCCAGAATGTTTTCTAGATATCGGCATCGGCCATTAAAAACCCATGTTGGTTGACTGGGTGCACGCATTTATTGACTGAATAAACTGTTCCATGAAGAAATTTTATGAACAGTGGATACTGAACCCATAATAATTCCTATTCAGTTTGATATCAAACCTGGAATATCTAAAAACACAATAGGCCTCTTCACTCAAAACACATTTGACTTTAATCTGTAGTCCAGGCTTGTGGATGTGTTTTTAATGTCTCCATTGTTTGTTTGTATATTGTGTGTGTGTGTATGTAATAGCAATGAGTTAGCAGGCTAACCAATTATGAGTTGTCTTGCATAGTGGTGGACCAGAGTTGGGGGAAGGGGGTTGATTGGGGAAGAGGAATTAAAGAGTAATTAAGGAAGTGAAGAAGGGACTGACAGGGCTCTGGATTAGCGTCAGTGTCATGCTGTTAAGTGGACAAGGAAGTGAAATAAACAGACATAAAAACACTCACTAGGCAAATGAGCGGAGAGAGAGAGAATGAATGAATGAATGAATGAATGAATGAATGAATGAATGAATGAGAGTGTGTGTTATTAATATGATGTGACTTAAGGATGGCTTGCTGTTTAGGACAGAGCCACAGAGTCATGTTACACTCATTCCATCAGTGTAGTGATTAATAACACACCAACACCTCCTCTTCCATCGTTATAGAATTCACAGAAGATTTTATTTAGCTCGGATTCAGGTTAGGTTTAAACATTAGCCATAAAAAGTGCAGATGGGACTGGCTTTTAACAACAGACTCAATTTTACAGAAAGCTTCTTGTAGATTTAGATCCTTTAGTCAAAGGGAGTTAGTGGAAATCTGCTCCAACAGCTCCGTCATTGGTTTGGTGTGTGTTGGTTAGTGGTACTCTCAGAGAATCTACATAGATATGATGAGCACCAAACCCTGACCAGCTCCTCTTCCCTTAAACATTTCCTTGACTTTCTTTGAATGTTTTATTAAGACAAAAGTCAACAGCCAACTGTCCCTTCTGGCTTGCAGTGGTGTAGAGGTTAATGTCTTTAGCTCAGATATTTGTGTCCTTGCTTTTGCTGTAGCTTAGGAGCACATTGGCCTGTTTATTAAGACAAGTGTCACATAAATAGTTACATCCACTGTGGTGTAGCGGTTAGCGCTATGGTCTTTCATGTGTGAGGTTCATGGCTTGAGTCAGCACTGCTTTGCTTTTTGGTTTAGCTAAGGATTGCTTTAAGCCGTGTAGTGGTTAGTGTGTCACATTCCCAGTTTGAGTCAGTGTATCTTTGCTGTAGTGCAGGATCATTTTGAGACAATTACTAAGACAAATGTCCCCTGTACTGCCACATCATTGCCAATGGTGTAGTGGTTAGTGACAGAGAGTCTGGTGTGTGAGGGTCCTGGTTTGAGACTGTGTGCCAGTTTGTTTGCTTTACATCAAGATTGCTTTGAGCTCTTTACTAAGACAGAAGTTCCTTGTGGTGTAGTGGTTAATGAGCAACTGAGGTTCCTGTTTCATGTCTGTGCATACCCTTATTTCTGTTTAAGCTCAGGAGCACGTTCAACTGTTTATTAAGACAAAAGTCTTATGCACAGCAACTGTGTCACTTATCCTATAGTGGTATAGTGGTCAGTGCTATGGCTTCTGGTGCGTGAGATCCTTGGTTCAGTGCGTTGCGTCCTCGCTTTTCATTTAGCGCAGCAGGACGATGAGCTGCTAATGAGGACAACAGTCCCACAAGCAGTGACAGTCACAGTGGTTTAGTGGTTAGTGCTATGGACTCTCATGTGTAAGGTTCCTGTTTTGAGTCTGCTTTTTTTTTTTTTTTTTTTGCAGGTTTAGCTAAAAACTTTGAGCCATTTATTGTGACAAAATCCCTAAGTGCAACCACAGCACCTCGAGTCCTTCAGTGGTGTAGTGGTAAGTGCCATAGATTCAGTTTGGTGGGGTTACTGGTTCATGTGTATTGCTGCTTTTGCTTTACATCAGGATTTTATGAACAGGTCTGAGCTGTATATTAAGACAAAAGTTCCTTAAACAGCAGCAGCACTCCCTATCCTGCAGTGGTGTCATGGGTAGTGCTATGGACTCTGGTGTGAAGGTCTTGGTTTATGTTGGTGTTGCTTTCCTTTAGCTCAGGATCGTATTGAGCCATTACAATTGTGCATGAGTAGTTGTGCCACTTATCCTGTAGGGGTGTAGTGGTTAGGGCCTTTGGTTCTAGTGTGTGAGATCCTTGATTTGTTTGAGCACAGGATTGCGTTGAGACGTTTATGAAGACAGAAGTCCCATAAGCAGCATCACCCTCCCTGTCCTGCACTGGTGTAGTGGTTAGGGCCATGGACTCTGGTGTTTGCAGTTGCTAGTTTAAGTCTGTACATCTTCAATTTTGTTTTAGAACATTCAGCTGTTTATTAAGACAAATGAGCAGCAGGGTTGCTTGTTTTGTAGTGTAGGGTTTGGTGCCATGGACTGTGGTATGAGCAGGCCCTGGTTCAAGTCTATGCATTTTCACTTTTGTTTTAGCGAAGGTGCATGATGAGCTGTTTATTAAGACAAAAGTCCCATAAGCAGCATCACTCACTGTCCTGCAGTGGTTTTGTGGTTAGTGCTATGGTCTCGTGTGTGTAAGGTTCCTGGCTTGAGTCTGTACTGTTGCATGTTTTGCTTTAGCTAAAGAGTGAGTTGAGCCATTTATAAAGACAAAATAGTCCTTCAATGGTGTAGTGGTTAATACCTTAGAGTTGGGTTTGTGAAGTTCCTGGTTTGCGAAAGTTTGCCGTTGTGTTTTCTTTAGCTGTTTAGTAAGACAAACATTACACAGCTAGTAGTGTAGTGGTTAGTGTCTTAGACTCTGGTGTGTGTGGTCCCTGGGTCAAATTGGCTTATCTTTATTTTATTTTATTTATTTTTAATATTTCTTCTGTAGAGATTCAGTGGTTAGTGCTGGGGAATTTGGTGTGTGAGGTCCCTGGTTCAAGTCGTCTTGTTTTTACTTTAGGTAAAAAGTCCCATGGGCAAACTGAACACTACAGCTTCTGTAGTGGGTTAGTGGTTAGTGTCATGGATTCTAAAGTGTGAACTCTCTGGTTTGAGTCTGTGTGATTATGACTTTCTTTTTTTGTAAATATAGCTTTAAGTCAGGGTTAATTAAAGTGAGTATGTTATATGTTGAGCCATATATTAAGACGACAATGCAGCATGACAATACATGTTCTGCAATGGTGTAATGGTTAGTGTCATGGCCATTGGTGCATGAAGTCCCTGGTTTGAGTCTGTGTGTTGTTACTTTTTGTTTTACCTCAGGATTACGTTAAGCTGTTTATTAAGACAAAGGTTCAATAAGCAACCCTCTTAGCAACTACTTTGCCCTGGTGTAATGGGTAGTTCTATGGACTTTGGTGTAGGAGGGCTTTGGTTCAAATCCTCACACGTAGGCTTTTTCCTCTGGCTTAAAATTATGTTGAGCTGTTTATTAAGACAAAAGTTCTATAAGCAAGCACTTCACTACCTGTTCTGGAATGGGGTAATGGTTAGCGCTGAGGACTCTGGTGCTACTGCTCTCTGGCCTGAGTCTATGTAGCTGTATTTTTGGCTTTATCTTAGAATTGCTTTGAGCTGTTAATTTAGACAAAAGTCCCATAAGCAGCAACAGCTCTATCACTCCAGCAGTGGTATAATGGTTAGTGTAATGGATTGTGAGGCAAGAGGTTCCTGGTTTGAGTCTGATTGTCTTTACTTTATTTACCATTAAGTCAGGCTTAATTAGATGAAGGTGAAAAGGTCTTTAAAGCAGTGTACCAACATGAGTTCCTGTAGCTCACATGGAGTATTGTTGGCTTTGGCGTGGGTGTTCAGTGGTTCAAATGCCACATAGGACTGAAAGATCAGGCAAGGTGCTATAGATGAGGGGGCACATGCCTAGAAGGCTGAAAAGTGGCCATAGACGAGGCGGCACACACACAAGCGGGCTCGGGGCAAGCCTGACTGTAGGCGAGACGGCACACCTAGCGAGCTGAAAAGTGGCTGTAGATGAGGTGGCACACACATAAGAGAGGTGAAGTATGAGACTGGCCATAGCTGAGGTGGCACATGTAAGTGAGGTTGGATGACATGGTGAAGCCAAAAGCTGACTAGCTCTACACAGTAGCTAAAGTAAGCTGGCCTCAGCGGTGAAAGGGCCTGTGGCATTGACCAACAGCTATGAAAAATTGAGCTCGTGCTTTTTTTTATGGAAAACAAATACAGCTACCCCCACTCCCATCTTGGACCACTTCTTCTACACCACCACCACTCAGATTGTTCTTGTCACCACTCTCACTCAGCCACCCAGATGCCTTCCAATTCACTCAGTGTGAAGTGCTGGCATGAGCCCAATTTGAACCAGCAACCTTTGCGTTGTGAGGCAATCATCTTACCACAACACCAGACAATGCTTTATGCGCATGGTATCTTTGTCCTTTAAAATGACATCCAAAAATAACAAAAAAAAAATTGCATAAAAGAATGAATAAGTATTCACCTCTATTCCCTGTGATATTGCAAAATTAATTTTTTTCTGATTACAGAATTACATTTTTACCTCACTAATGAAGAATTACATCATTGGAGCTCAGTTTATGGGTTTATTGCTCTATTTCACCACCAGGTGGACAAACAGACTTGACAAAGGACTTTTTTTTCTAATTAAATTTGAATTAAATTACACAAAATTCTTCTGGTGAGATAACAGAAACTTTATCGTACCTGTATGTTTGACACCCTGTTGTAAACGTGTGTGTAGCAGTCAGATACAACTTACCTGTGTGATGCAAGAACCACAGCTCTGCTGTCTCACATGATGCTCATGGTGGAGTTCCATAGAAAGCAGTGTGAATGATACATCACTGTGATGGGCTCACCCTGTAAACATGTCAAATTTTTTCATGTGTACCAGAAACACTACTTTATACTACTATTATCAGCTGGAGTACTTAAAGCTGGATAAAAAGCACTCTAAAAGTAAGTGCCCTGAATAATACTAATAATCATCATCATCATCTCAAACAATTCTATTCACACAGTTTTCAAAGCCTAAGCCTTGTCTAGCTGCTTCGTACGATTCATACACCATATTGCCAAAAGTTTTGGGACACCCCTCCAAATAATTGAATTCAAGTGTTGTTTTTCAGAGGTTGGGCTTGGCCCTTTAGTTCCAGTGAAAGGAACTCTTAATGCTTCAGCATACCAAGACATTTTGGACAATTTCATGCTCCCAACTTCATGGGAACAGTTTGGGGATGACCACTTCCTGTTCCAACATGACTGCACACCAGTGCACAAAGCAAGGTCCATGGATGAGTGAGTTTGGTGTGGAGGAACTTGACTGGCCTGCACTGAGTCCTGACCTCAATCCAAAAACCTTTGGGATGAATTAGAGCGAAGACTGCGAGCCAGGCCTCCTCGTCCAACATCAATGCCTGACCTCACAAATGCGCTTCTAGAGAATTGGTCAAATATTCCCATAAACACACTCCTAAACCTTGTGTAAAGCCTTCACAGAAGAGTTGAAGCTGTTATAGCTGCAAAGCATGGGCCAACTCCATATTAAATTGTCGTCCCAGTTTTGGAATGGCTCAGAGTCTCCGCTGTTATTCGTCGCAAAAGTATTCTATTGGGTTGAGGTCAGGACTCTGCAGGCCAGTCAAGTTCCTCCACACCAAACTCACTCATCCATGTCTTTATGGACCTTGCTTTGTGCACTGGTGCACAGTCATGTTGGAACAGGAAGGGGTCATCCCCAAACTGTTCCCATGAAGTTGGGAGCATGAAATTGTCCAAAATGTCTTGGTATGCTGAAGCATTAAGAGTTCCTTTTATACTGGAACTGTGGGGCTGAGCCCAACCCCTGAATTCAATGATTTGGAGGGGTGTCCCAAAACTTTTGCCAATATAGTGTATGGAGAAGAATTTAATAATCTGTACACTGCTGGTCTTCCTGTTGACATCTATGAACTATTGGGCATCTGTTTTCTGTGTTTATCACCCCAGCAATTCTCTTAATTGTTTGCAATCTCTTTTCTGATTTTTAACAACGCTTTCCTCACACTTCATCCTTAAAACTCAGTATACGGCTCAGACATTTAGAGGATACCTTGCCTGTAGCTCACTTGCACACGCAGTGTCTTGCTAGTCAGCGGTTTAACTAGATGAAAGAAAATAAACTCGTAAAATAAAACTAACCTTTCTATCTTCCTAAATGTAATGTAGTTCAAAACCATAATACTTCTGATAGTCCACTGAAACCAAACAAAACAAAGCGACTCATACTGTGCATTTCCTCTTATTAAAAAGACAGTGCTCGCACACTAACTTGTGAAGATTTTTCTTAAACTTGTGAAACTTTTTGACTTTTTACTTTTGCTTTTGTAACCAGGAACAAATAACAAAACTGCAGAAATTAATACGCTTACCTCATATATCGCGTTTCTCTTCAATTAAACTCACGTTAATTAGTAGTTAAATGCGTAGATGCGCTAGTCATGGGAACCGTTGTGTATTTGCGCTTCCGGGTTCATGTCTTTATATTGAAAAAACGCTATAGCTCAAGTTATAAAAGCTTAGCAAAGCTTAGCAAAGTACAGGAAACCCAGGCTTCCGTGGTCTTTTCATATTATGTTGGCGGCATAAGGAAAAAGATAAAGAAAATGGTGGTGTCCGAATAATAATGCTGATGTTTATAGCTGCTATTCATATGCAATGCTTTAACAGGTCTGTCCAATGCTATTGCTAAGGAACTATGCTAGCTAGGCTAACGAAATATCTCTCACGTTAAGAAACAGTCCAGTAACTCATAGTAGCACGCTTGCTAGCATTGCACATAAATAGCAAGCAAATATCAGGATTATTATTAAGCTGCCACCAAAATATAAAAGACCACGGTTTTTCAGCCTTGGACTTCAAACTCATTAGCTGTTCAAATGTAATTCAAGGCACACAGGGTCTGTACCCATGGAAGGGACACTAATATTCCTCCCTATATCAGAACAGATATGAATTTGTTTACAGTGCATGATAGTTTTTTTTTTTTTTTTTAGATTTATTAGACTGCAAGGGTCTGCTACTTTCAGAATTGCAAACCTGTTATGACAGTCAGCCCAAAACAAGATTAGAAATAAATGCTAAATGCTGAGGGAGCAAGGCTGTGCTCTGATTAAATCTGACCTTTACCTCTGTGGTGGTCTGTGATGCTTGAGTGGCAGGTAGCTAACATGTGACCCGTACTGACATTTTTATAAAACGCTGTCGTCCTAGCACTTAGCGTCATTTCGTGTTTAGAAGAGGCACTGTGAAAATAAGAGAATACTATAATATAAATAAATTTCACAGAATATTATTTTTGCAGGGGGGCTTGGTGGCTAACACGTTTGCCGCACATCTTCAGGGTTGGGGGTTCGATTCCCGCCTCCGCCGTGTGTGTGGAGTTTGCACGTTCTCCACGTGCCTCGGGGGTTACCTCCGGGTGCTCCGGTTTCCTCCCCTGGTCCAAAGACATGCATTGTAGGTTGATTGGCATCTCTAAATTGTCCGTAGTGTGTGATTGCATGAGTGAATGAGTGAGTGAGAGAGAGAGAGAGAGAGTGTGTGTGTGTGTGTGTGTGTGGTGTGTGTGTGTGTGTGTGTGTGTGTGTGTGTGTGTGCGCCCTGCGATGGGTTGGCACTCCGTCCAGGGTGTATCCTGCCTTGATGCCCAATGACACCTGAGATAGGCACAGGCTCCCCGTGACCCGAGAATAGATCAGATAAGCGGTAGACAATGAATGAATGAATTATTTTTGCAAAAGCGATGACTTCTACGTCAGAAGGACACGCCAGACATTCTGAATTTCCCTGGAATGCCACGCCATATCAATGCCTCTCTACTATATCATCATTCTTTGTAATTAAAAGGCTGTAGTGGTCATAGTGTTGACTTCAGCATTGTGGACATGCTCTCTGCATTCTGCCTGACAAATGAGTAGCCAATACATAGTGACAAGAGCTTCTGTCTGCCAATGATCAATGCTTGGCCTTGTGTACACCCTCGACAGGCTCCTGCATAGTGAAAAGCTCTCTAGGGCACTACACTGCAGTAACTCCAACCTGACAAATGTAGCTCTTCCCTGTGGATATCTGGGCCATGGGCTAGCAATGGGCAGACCATTTCCATACACAACAGTTAAGCATCATGCCCTGTTATAACAATCCAGAATTTATTTATTTTTTTAAATTGCTTTTAATAACTCTTTGAACCCTTATATAGTAGGGATTTAGTGTCTATGAATCCAACTGAAAAAAAAAGATCTCAGCAATGCGTATGAGTATGAGAATATTTCTTGTTCGTAGATTAGTATAAATTTTGTGAGAAAGGTTTACATCCGATTGAGACTACAATGGGACACAACAAAAAAGTTGCCCGGGTTTTTTGTTTTTTTTTACTTTCATGCAGGTGCAAGTGAGCACTGAAGTATGAAGTTTGTGGGACAAACAAAGTCCACATTAATTAATATGCTAGATGATGCATTTACAATGTTTGTTCATTTATCCTTGGTTTAAATTAGCCTGTGTATATTCTACAGAATATGGGCAGACTTAATTTGTTCAGAAATTTTGCGGACAGGTACAGACAAAAATAATAACCGCGGGAGTGCAATTAAAAAAAGAAACATGATATCTAGTGCCTCATTAGTTGAGACCAATTATAAACCCCGAGGCTGAGGAACAGCCAGAGCATGCTGACACAGCTGGCATTTCTACCTCAGATTTTTCCCCATAGTGGTACAGTTGCAAAAAGTAGAAAAGAAAAAGTTTAGGCCATGCCCACTTGGATACATAGATATTTGGAGCACAGATGGCACATTTCATTATTGCATCAAACATACAGGCACATTACTAATTCTATTACCAAATATGTTTGAAGGTTAGATCCCCACCCCGCCTGTCTTTGCACTGAATTATCTGAATTGTTTCGCAATTCATGCTCGAATGCAGAATAGGCTTCTCAATTCACACGGCCGTTCATGAATTAATAAAGAGGCTAATTACAATCCAGGTTACAAATGGGCAAGAGGCTCAGTATTAGCTAGGGATTTCAAAGGTAAGGTAAATGTACATTTCTACACTTTTCATCACAAATGTATTAGTCCTTATTTCATTGAAATCTCTGAGACTGTTCTGTATTTTTCTTCTTCTTCTTCGTATGTTACATAGTGCATAACGAATTAGAAAGATTAATACTGCATACATCCAGTCATTTAGAAAATTGGATTATGTTTTTTTGTCAATGCTCTATCGCTTTGTTTGATTTGAATTAGTGTCTCTTAAAATGAGAAAAATATATTCTTGACTGCATTTGAGTTAATAGTCTTGCTCAAGGGCTCAACACTTGCAGTCCTGGGAAAGGAACCCATTCTTTTTAATGCTTATCTTATTGTAATTATTTTCCAAAATAATTTGTCTTTAAGATATACTGAAAGACAGGTCAGAGTTGTGAGTGACTAGATGTTTTTTTCTGTGGTAAAACTGGCTGTTCAATACTACAGACCGTAAAGTGTGCCAGCTCTATGTAATTGCTTGTCCCATCTATCCTAATTAGACTGTGCAGCTGGAGTGGATGCTACTTATGTTATTAAGCATAAGAGAGTGTGTGTGTGTGTGTGTGTGTGTGTGTTTACATTTACTAGCTACTTTACAAATGCAATTGTCCAATAAGCTACTCATGTGACAGTGGTGCAACACATAAAATCATGCAAATACAGGTCTAGAGCTTCAGGTAATGTTCACATTAAACATCAAAATGGGCAAAATGTAAATTCAGTGACTTTGGCCATGGCATGGTTGTTGGTCTCAGGCTGATTTGCACATTTTCAAAAACTGCTGATTTCCCCAGGGTTCATGCACGGTAGTCTCTAGAGTGTGTAGGAACATCTCTTTGAGGAAAATGGCCAAAATGGGTTGAATTAACAGGAAGACTGCTGTTGGATTTTTGGGGTTGATGGGCTAGAACATTGCTTCCATTCTGTGGAAATTCTAGGGGTTACTATTAAAGTGAGTTGGTGGTTGTATGGTTGTGCTGTAGCATTTACATAGTATATACACATAAATGAGTGCCAGGTTCTCCAGGATGTGTATAGGTGATGACAGTGACATCTATTTTTTTTTTTTTTTTGCAATTCGATCTAGAACCCAAATCAATTTCACAGTGGCCATCGATTTCACCGCTTCTAATGGTAAGTGATTACATGATTTTTCTTTCTTTATTTAAAAATAGCTCATGAAAGGTTTATAGGATTCCCCAAACTGAAGAACCAGTCTTTCACTATTTAACATCATTCCTCTTCTGTGTAATAGTTCAAAAGATTTAATAGTTGTGAATGGGCACCCTGGGCATCTGAACTGAACGTTAAGTAGGGTGTCTAGTCTTGCCCACAGGGGAACTGAGCAGACAATAGGCTGGTTAGAAAATGGCTTCTGAGCACCTGCTGATGATGAATGGCACTCTCCCGGTCTTAAAGCAATTACTAATAATTACTATACTTTTAAAAGCAGCTGCAAAAGAAAAGTGTATTAACGAGAGTTAATGTGGCCCGGCCAAGAAAATGTGCTTGGTGACATATCATGTGAGTTTAGTGTGATTTGCTGTTGAAGGCTGCCTGCAGTGCTGCTTTCTATTCAGAGTTTGTTCATAACAGCTAAGCAACATGACCAACAATAGAGAACCCTTCAACAATAAAAACCCTTTAAAATCAACAGCACAGTAAGAAGCACATGAATAGCTTTTCAGCAGTCTTAGTTGGTGTGGAGTACACCCCTGAACTGTGTGTATATACTGGTTCCTGAATAAAGACACTATCACATTAAGAATGACTGATAGCATGGTATAATATCCTATTTAATTGAGTGCTCCAGTGTTTTTCGACCTAATCTATCCCACATCTGTAGTATATGGGGGATTACCATGGATTTCAACAATATTTCCTTTTCTGAGAAAAGAACGAAATAAACGTTTTTGTACAGCATTTGAAACAGTGTCATGAAGCTACTTTTCAAAACCTGGATGCAGATTTAAATTATATAGCTGTAGATTTCAATTATTTAGCTGGTATTTATAAGATTTAATGATGGATTTCAGGAGCTATTCTCTCGCTTCATTCCCTTACGGTTTTGTTGTCCTCAGTTCAGGGAAACATTGTCTATGGTAATCACACATATAGCATATCGCGTGTAAATAACAATACATTGACCCTGTGTAATAGCTTCTTCGTCACTGTGTAGCACAATGCTAACTCTGATGTCTAGGTAACCCGTCCCAGTCCACGTCCCTCCACTATATGAACCCTTACCAGATGAACGCCTACGCCATGGCACTGAAGGCCGTAGGAGAGATCATCCAGGACTATGACAGTGATAAGATGTTCCCTGCACTGGGTTTTGGGGCAAAATTACCCCCAGATGGACGTGTGTCCCATGAGTTCCCTTTGGTGAGTAAAACATATCTGCATCTTGTCCTTATTGTTTTAACTTCGTAAAATCCAGCTATTGTTAGAATCTTTCTGTATTTGCAATACTGGGGATTCTCCTCTCTGAGTAAATCCATGTGTATTGCATTATCTTGTTTTCCTTTTATCAAAAGTAAACACTCTCATTTGCACTCCTCCTAGGTTGAATGTTCAAAAACTAGATCTCTGCTAATGATGGATGTGGTGTACCTGTGTGTGTATGTTATGGTAGAGAAATGCAATCTATCCTGTTTTCTCAGGGAGGGATTATGGATTTTGTGCTCTCCCAGTGGACGGATACAGGCTCGAAGCAAGCTAAATTGATCAGAGCCTCTGTTTTCACTCTCTCTTTGAACTGCATCTAGTTCCAATTGCAAGTTCCAGTGTGTGTCAGCTTATGATAAACTCCCATATAGAGGCTTAGAGGCAATGGACCTAATGCTATAGCTGTAGGCAGGAGACCAGTTTTTATTGTTCTGGGGCTGAGATTCCTATACGGTTCACCTAGTACAATCTTACATAACCTACATTCATCCCTTTAATCTCATAATCGTTTCGTATAAAATCCAGTGCTCTGGAGTATAGTTCAGAGTGCCACATTCCATGAAGATCCAGTAGACCTCTCATACTGATTTCTCTCCTGATTAACATTGCAATTTAACTATAGACATGCCTCTAATAGGCAGTACACCTCTTTAAGTTATGATATCATCTTTTCTCCCCTGAGAACTGTCTTCAGTAATATTGTTTAGTTATGCTCAGAAAATGCTTTATAAATATCTTTACACTTACCTACTAACCAGCCAAAAATATTGACTGACCTCTGTTGCAGAATGGTAATATTGAAAACCCCTATTGCAATGGGATTGAGGGGATCTTGGAGGCATACCATCAGAGCTTAAAGACAGTCCAGCTTTATGGACCCACAAACTTCGCCCCTGTTGTTAACCACGTAGCCAGGTATGGTGGACTCTTTTGACCATTTAACAAATATATACCATGCAACACAATAGGAATGGCCAACAATATATAGCCAAATGTATGTAAATAACTGACCATCACACTCCTGTATGCTTCTTGAATATCCTACTAAACCATGGGAATGAATATGGAGTTGGTTTTCAGCTATAGTAGCCTCAAATCTTCAGTAAAGGCTTTGCACAAGATTTTAATTAAAAAGATTCCGGGGGTGTGTGTGTGTGTGTGTGTGTGCCCATTCAAGCATTAGAGTGTTAGTAAGGTTAGGCACTGATGTCAGATGATAAGATGCTCCAATTCATCCCAAAGATGTTCAGGGTGCCTGATGCATTAACAGCATACTTAGTAACTGCATGGTCAGGGTTACTGGAGTGTGAATGTAAAGGTCACCGTTATTTTATATATATATATTTTGGAAAATAGAACTAAATGAATATAGGGGGGCACGGTGGCTTAGTGGTTAGCACGTTTGCCTCACACCTCCGCCGTGTGTGTGGAGTTTGCATGTTCTCCCTGTGCCTCGGGGGTTTCCTCCGGGTACTCCGGTTTCCTCCCCCGGTCCAAAGACATGCATGGTAGGTTGATTGGCCTCTCTAAATTGTCCATAGAGTGTGTGTGTGCCCTGTGATGGGTTGGCACTCCATCCAGGGTGTATCCTGCCTTGATGCCCAATGACGCCTGAGATAGGCACAGGCTCCCTGTGGCCTGAGTGTAGATGGGATAAGCGGTAGACAATGAATGAATGAATGAATGAATGAATGAATGAATGAATGAATGAATGAATGAACTAAATGAATATATTAGAAAATACAGCAGGCAAGTAGAAACAAAAATAACAGTGTGAGCAGGATTAAAACCAGTCAACAGTCCTGCACATGTCTCTAGTTGAGACCAATTATGAACTCGAGTGATGTAGTAAGTAAAGGTTGAGAAATTCACACACTGTTCTGACAGTGCTGGCATTTCTACTACTGGGGTTTCTGTGGTAGGGTTAATATAGTTGCAGGACTCATATTTAAGGCCACAGATGTTATACTATACAAGTGCCAATGTGTTATACTTCTATACATGCATGAAGGACGGATTATATTAATCCGTGTGCATGCATAGATAGAAGTATAACTTCTCTTAGCTGTTTAGCGCTGTATGTTAGGGTTTAATTATGTACCGCATAGTCAAGTATAGTGTGTAGCATTTAGTATATAGCACACAGTATGTCATTTGAGCCTTGCTTCGAATAATGTAAGAGTTCACTGTGTACTGTATTAATTGCATTTGCTTTAAAAAATGTTTAACTTTCTAACTACATGTTCTATAGCCAATCTCAGCAGGCTTTTGACATGGCATTTGCATAATTAAAAAGATGCTTTTATTTTAAAAAAAAAAAAAAGGTGGCTACATGTGTTTGTATTCATTTGAAATGTCAGCATGCATACACTGTTCATACTAATGGCCTTGGACAGTCAAGTAAGCTGGTTTGATGCGTTTAATCAATGCATGAGTAGAAAAATGACTCATTATTGTATTATTCATTCACCTGCACTGTGCTTTCAAAGCCATCTGATATCTGCCATCAGAGTAAACAAGTCTTTTGATAATTGACTTTGCTATCACAAGTTCACCAAATCAGAAAGGTGTTTGAAATGCTTCCACTGGTCTCATTGCGAGATTTCTCTCCCTGTGACATTCTATCAAGGACCACTCAACCTGTTTTGCTGCGCTCTTTTCACACTGTATGATCCACGTATTTTTACTGTATAATGGGGACAAAAGGACATGCTGACATGTACCTTGGGTTTCATGCTCAATTCATGAAACAACCTCACATTTAAAGGTGGGGTCAGTGACACATTTTGTACATGTTGCATTGTTTGATAAAGCTTTAATGAAATATCTGGTTAGATATTTAAAATAAAAACAAATCTCAAGTCTCAGTACTGCCCCAGGCTCTGTGTACTAGAGAAAAAAAATAATCACAGTGTAAAAGCATTTAGGAAAAACTGCTCCGTGTCCCCTGCACTTGCTCCCAGGTATTTTAGCCATGAAAACTCATGTCCACTCTGCTTCTTGTAATTTGATTCCGTGCACGTTCGCGTGACCACTGAGCGGCAAACCGTGTGTGTATCCATTAAAGCAGAAAGGCATAAATGATTGTCTCTCCACACCCTCCTCTCATTCCTCGGCATCACGCAAGGAAATCTTCATTCTAACTATGAGGCCTCTGTGCTGTAATTAAAAAAGCCATCTTGATAAGCTTGAATTAGACTTGCTTAATTAATGCATGATGTGCCACCCAGAAGCCTGGAGCTGCAAGACACATATACCCACAGAGCATGGTTATTCTTAAGCAAATACACCCACAGAGCACGGTTATTCTTAGACTCACATGCATGGCAAATCCATACAACCCGTACGAGTCACTTACATCCTATGATGGTTTGTTAAAGCACAGAATGTAAGGAGGGAAATTAAGGCTAAAGACCTGGAATCAATAGTGAAATTAATTTAAAAAGAAATAGCTGTCTGGGAATCTGGAGATGCCATTATAATTACAGCAATATTCTTACGTTTTCTTCTTATTGCTTCTGACACTTTTCTTTATTTATTATTATTTTTTTTTATATGAAGGTATGCAGCGGCTGTCCAGGACGGATCACAGTACTTTGTCCTCCTCATTATTACAGATGGAGTTATATCAGATATGGCCCAGACCAAAGAGGCCATTGTGAACGTGAGTATAGATCACACTGGAAAATGTTATATTATATTACTTACTTAAAAATGTATATTTCATTGACATACGAAATTTAATTTTAATGAATATAATGTAAAATTCATTTCAAAGTGCCCAATATCTTTATCTCAGTTATTAAACCCTCAGGCATCTGCTGATGGTAGGTATGTGTACAGGATATTAGCGAAAACATGATGGAGGTATAACCTACCTTTTATATTTTTAACGAAACCAGTGATTTCTTCAACAAAATAATTTGCTAATTTGTAACTGTCAAAGACATATTTTGCAAACATTATCGCAAATATTTGCGTTATGAAATGATTTTTCATTACATCAGCTGTAACAAGCTAGTTTGCATTTGGCTTTATGTGGCAGTATGCGGCCAAGAACCGTCTACGTTCACAGAAAGGGGCCATTTGGACCGATGTTGTAGTACAGACGGAGTAGTACAGTGTATAGCACATTGTGACACCGCTACATGTGGGTGTAATATAAAACAAAGCGAAATTAACTTGCGGTGGCTTAGTGGTTAGCACGTTCGCCTCACACCTCCTGGGTTCAAGTCTCGCTCCGACTCACTGTGTGTGTGTGTGTGTGTGGGGAGTTTGCATGTTCTCCCCATGCTTGCCGGGTTTCCTCCCCCAGTCCAAAGACATGCTTCTAGGCTGATTGGAGTCTCTAAATTGCCCGGAATGAGTGTGTGTGTGTGCCCTGCGATGGGTTGGCACCCCATCCAGGGTGTATCCTGCCTTGATGCCCGATGACGCCTGAGATAGGCTCTCCGTGACCCGAGGATAGATCGGATAAGCGGTACAGACAATGGGGGGAAATTAAATTGCTAACATGTTACCAATTCAGAAATTTGCAGTCATATACAATTCCTCTACCTAGCAGGGAATACTTTGTGATCCAAAATGCCATATATGGGTGGATACGGTCTACCTCAAAATATCACTCTGGACAGAACCGGAGAGTATTTTTTAAACTGAATGTAACAATACAATGCTGTGCATGTTTTACATCTATGTACACTGTGTCTATTGTATTGCTGTAGTTTTAATGGCCTTCACACATTACGTTCAGGTAAGTGGTCAGCTTGTTTCACCAGCTGAAGTTGTAGCAGTGGAACGAGTCGTCTGTGCAACAGAAAGGCCTGATTCCCAGCAGACTGGATTTAAAGGGAATTTGCGACTGTTAATGGAAGCATTAGAACAGCCACACCTTCCTTTTAAGATCTTGCCTGCTGCTGTGTCTCACGTGGCCGGCTTCCGCATCAGGAGTCGACCAATCGTTCCTTCTGTACAGTGTGCGATTTAGAATATTAAACACAAGCTGAAAATGTGTGCGTTTTGCAACTTCCGCAGTTTCCATGTACTTTCTCAGCACACCTGAACTGTTTTGCTTCTTTCAATTAACAGGTGTTGTTTCTTTAATGAGGAGTCATGCATAATGCATGATTGTAAGATGTAAAATGCAGTCTGTGAGTCCTGACAAAAACAGTACAAGAGCAGATGCCTTACAACCCAAGCAGGTCAGATTTAAATAAATGAAATAAGAATCGATGAGTTTATTTGGGGTTGTTTTGGTCTTTTTTTAAACTACAATTAAATCACACACAATAATAGAATATTTGGAAGTGCATGATTTGAAATTTAGCATTGCCTAAAATATCCCACTCCCACTGAGTGTTCACATGAAGGTGTCAGGAAATGAAAACCATAGCTAAATCCCCAAACTGATTTCTTCACTTCTTCACTTTGCTTTCATGCTCAAAGTGTGACAGATGTCTGCTGGTGCTGGAACTGTGCCCAAAAATGGAGCACCATTTCAGGCTGGAAATCAGCATCGCACATCAGTTAACATACATGCAGAAGGGGGAGGTCTAGAGTGTGTGTTGTGTGCTGATACCATGTCCTGAGGGATCCTTTTGGGCCCTGCTGGCCTATATCTGCCATTCAGGTTCTGTGCATAATGTGGAGACCCGCATGTATTATTTATAAGAAATGCAGTTGTCGTAAGTTACTCTCTGACCACTATTTTTAAAAGAAGGTCACAGATGATTTTATATTTCTCAACTACCAGTACAATTATAGTACCAGTTTCCAGCAGGTGGAGAAAAATAGTATGTAGTGGGTAGAAATGAATTATACTGGAGTGCTACAAACGCTACATGGCCAAAGGATTATGCACATATGTGAGTCTGTTCCACCACAAAATTGGATGCATAATTTCTTTTTACTGGAACTACGCAGTCGAGCCCAATTCTGTTCCTGTATGACAATGCCCCTGTGCACAAAGTGAGGTTCATGGAGAAATGTTTTGCCAACTCGAGTGGCCTGCTCAGAGCTCTGACCTCAACTCTATTCAACATATTTTGGGATGAATTGGAACACCGACGGCTTAGTGGTTAGCATGTTTGCCTCACACCCCCAGGGTTGGGGGTTCGATTCCCGCCTCCGCCGTGTGTGTGGAGTTTGCATGTTCTCCCCGTGCCTTCGGGGGTTTCCTCTGGGTACTCCGGTTTCCTCCCCCAGTCCAAAGACATGCATTGTAGGTTGATTGGCATCTCTAAATTGTCCATAATGTGTGAATGAGAGTGTGTGTGTGTGTGTGTGTGCCTTGCGATGGGCTGGCACTTCGTCCAGGGTGTATCCTGCCTTGATGCCCAATGACGCCTGTGGCACAGGCTCCCTGTGACCTGAGTGTAGATCGGATAAGCGGTTGACAATGAATGAATGGAACACCGACTGTGCCCCAGACCTCCTTACCTGACATCACTTCCTGACCTCACTAATGCTCTTGTGGCTGAATGAGCACCAAATGCTTTTGTGGGTGATGGAGCACAAATCCCCACAGCCATGTTGTGTGAAAAGCCTTCACAGAAGTGTGGAACATATTATAACAGCAAAGGAGGACTAAATCTGGAATGGGACGTATAGTCAGGTGTGCACAAACAGATATAACCAAGTGTTCTGCCCATGTCTATGTGTGAGTTCTCCGGGTTCTCCAGTTCCCTCCTACCTTCTAAAAACATTCTATGATAAATAATAAATAAGACTATGATAAATTGCTCCTCACTGTCATTGTGTGTGAAGGTGTATTCCCACCTCCTGCCAAATTAAAGACCCACTGATGATAAATTTAGAAATTACTTCTTTTAAAAATACACAAATAATTAAATCCATGCCATGGGATGTTGTTATTCATTTCTCATATTTAGATTTTTTAAACACATTTCAACCCAAACGCAAATACCTTAGGTATTAAAATAATCAGCACTAGCTTTTGTCACATCCTTAAGTCTATTTAAACAATAATTCAGCATACACCAATTAGCCATAACATTATGAGCAGTGGCAGGTGAAGTGAATAACACTAATTATCTCCTCATCATGGCACCTGTTAGTGGGTGGGACATATTAGGCAGCAAGTGAACATTTTGTCCTCAAAGTTGATGTGTTAGAAGCAGGAAAAATGGGCAAGCGTAAGGATTTGGGCGGGTTTGACGAAGGGCCAAATTATGATGGACTGGATCAGAGCATCTCCAAAACTGCAGCTCTTGTGGGGTGTTCCCGGTCTGCAGTGGTCAGTATCTATAAAAGTGGTCCAAGGAAGGAACAGTGGTGAACCGATGACTGGGTCATGGGCGGCCAAGGCACATTGATGCACATGGGGAGCGAAGGCTGGCCCGTGTGGTCCGATCCAACAGACGAGCTACTGTTGCTCAAATTACTGAAGACGTTAATGCTGGTTCTGCTAGAAAGGTGTCAGAATACACAGTGCATCGCAGTTTGTTGCGTATGGGGCTGCATAGCCGCAGATCAGTCAGGATGCCCATGCTGACCCCCGTGCCACAAAGCGATAATGGTTCAGGAATGGTTTGATGAGCACAACAATGAGTTTGAGGTGTTGACTTGGCCTCCAGATTCCCCAGATCTCAATCCAGTCTAGCATCTGTTGTATGTGCTGGACAAACAAGTCCGATCCATGGAAGCCCCACTTTGCAACTTACAGGACTTAAAGGATCTGCTGCTAACATCTTGGTGCCAGATACCACAGCACACCTTCAGGGATCTAGTGGAGTCCATGCCTCATTGGGTCAGGGCTGTTTTTGCAGCAAAATCCAAAACAATTGGTGTGGGGACCAACACAATATTAGGCAGGTGGACATAATTTTATGGCTGATCGGTGTATATTTTAAAATGGACTGAATTATGAGGCAATTGGTAATTTAAGGAAAACGCTATTAGACAAGTGTACATTTGTAATTTTGGAAAGAATCTACAGAGGCATATTAAGAACTCAACCAAGCACAATCCATTGCTCTCGGACAGTCATGCGTTATAGTTACCATGGTGGGCAATGTAATCAACTAGACAGGCCTCTGCCACCCACTCAGTCAGTGACTGACGAAAAGCATAATTGGAAATGACTTAAGCTTCTGTGTGTAGTTATGAAAGACTGTCGCCTGTTCTCGCCTACAAACGTCTCTTCTCTCTCTTTTATTAGCTCGAGTACATCATTAGTTCAGGCCCAAGCTGTCATTCGAGACACAAAGTGACAGTCTTCTCAGTACGTTTTATTTTTAATTACGTGGATATGAATAACGCAGAGAAAAGGAGATTGAGGCAACTCGCCACAAACTTAGATACAGCTGTATTTTATTTAAAGCTGTAAAGCTTAAAGTGAACATGTAAAGCTTAACATGAACAAGCCCTGTTGGTATTTGAATATGTAATGAAAGGACTTTTGAAACACTGACAGTTTACATTGCAGTATGACATGCTCCCAGATTCTTTTTTGTTTCGTTGGTTATGCAGATGTGCATGGCTACATGCTATTGAAATACTGATTCTCAGCCGCTTCAAGCCAGCTATTGTGAACCGACAGTCAGTTTTGTTTTCTCATTATGCTAGAACCATTCCATCATTCAAACTGGGATATGATGGCACAAACGGGGCAACAGGAGCTCAATTATCTATGGAGCTTCTGACATGCACCCATAACACAGGCTGTCACAAAGCCCTGTCGTACACAGATCATCTGAGATCGCAGAAGAAAGAGTTTTCACTTTCCCTGTCATGGGACTCTGCTTTGCTGCTTTTTTTTGAGACAGAAAAATGTAGCTGGTAAACAAAAGTAAGCCTTTCTAGTCATGCCTGATATGTGAGGCTGGATTGTTCTATAGAGGTTTATGATTCTGGACCTATAGCCCACATTTTGTGTGATTACATTATGTAGATAAATTGAACACATCTATCAAGTTGCTTCTTAGGGTGAGTGTTATAGGTAAAGTGTGTCACGTGCTGAATTACTATAAATCTATTTAAAAACAGCAGTATAAATCTAATCACTGTCTGCAGTATGTTTTAACTTGTGAATCTTATGTTCTGAACAAAATCATGAGACTGCACTTCTTATGAGCAATACATGCAGTATAACATTCACCTTTGACCAAATGATAGATGACAGACGTCTTTCCTGGACACCAACCCAGATCCACAATAAATCCCCAAATCCACAATAAAAGTGTACTGACAACATACTTATAAGGTGTTTGTGAAAATATTATGCTTAATATCATATAGTTAATTATCGATACACGGCTAATAGGTATACAGAAGCGTCTATGCTCATATGTGAATAAGCATTGGTGCAATTTAAGACACCAGAGTGGGAGTGGCTGGGCGGGTTGCTGGAGTAACGGGTGCCGTGGTGATCATACTGGCCCTGCCTCCCCCGCCCTCTATTCCCACCCTAGAATTCTCCAGATAATCTGCACCAAAACATTTCATAAAGAAGTTTAAGAGAACAAACCTAATCAAGGAACATGGAGTGCTTTTCCAAAAGGTCTGTTCTTTGTGTTTTATTACAGCTTCCTTTAGACTATTTGAACATTCTCTACCACTTAATCATACCCTTTTCTCAGGTTGTCTAAGAATTGCAGTTTGTTCCATTAAACGCTGCCATGTGTGTCCCGAATAATGACTCCTGTCTCAGGGGTGTTTTTACAGACAATTTACTCCCTTCTCAAATATGACACATAACTGCCGAAAACATCCTGCAAGGACTGTTCTGTCCTGAATCATTCAAAAACACAAATCCATCCCGGGATTAACAGGAACATCTAATTATATCTTTCGTCTTAGATATGTAACACTGAATAAACTAATGGGATTACATTTGAATTGAAATATTTTGACATGTGTCATAATTAAGCAGGAGACTTAGCCGGTGTGACTGTTCTGTGGACAGCTGCTTTGTTGAAGACTACAGGGGACATGCACTAGCTTAAATGCTAAATCAAGGGTTATTGTGGATTTGGGGGGAACCCCAAATGAACTATATCATCTTTCATATTAATGAAACACTGTTTGAATTGATGGTGGCATTGCTACCTCACTGCTTCAGGATCCTGAGTATGATTATGAGGCTCCTGTTCCAGGAATTTGGCATGTTCTCCTGGGGTCTGAATAGCTTGTTGATGGATTCGCTGGTTTCCTAACTACCTTTCAAAAATATCCCAGTAGACTCTAGGATTGGTGACTCTATATTGCTCCTAGGTGTAAATGAGTACAAGAATATGTGTGTGTGTGTGTGTTTTGTGTGTGTGTGTGTGTGTGTGTGTGTGTGTGTTTCCCAAGCCCAGTATTCTACACAGGCCCTAGAGCCACCGTGACCCTAATCAAGAAACTGAGGGTAAAGGAATTAATGTTTGGTGTGAACAAAACGACAGTGCACTGGGGTCAACTCTATCTCAATTGTCGGGTCACAGTTTATCCAGAGATTATCCGAGGAACACTGAAAGTGAAGCAGGAATACTCCATGGAACCCTGGAATAATGACCGACAAATATATATCCAACCTGAGGATTTGAATCCATAATTTACAAGCAGTGCCGAATAAACATTTGTGATGTTTATGAAAGTCATTGGCATGGATTTTTGCATGTGAACATTATAACTGAATCTTAACTGCCCTGAGAGAAGTAAATATCGTTTATGCCTACAGGGTGCCAAGCTGCCCATGTCAATCATCATTGTTGGAGTGGGCCAAGCAGAGTTCGATGGTAAGCGTAAGAAATTTCTTCTTTCATCCTTTTAAAAAGCAAGCTCTTCAGCACATTAAGCAATGGAGAGCATTGTCTGGTTTTCTGACTTTCTACCTTTGCCTTGTTTACTAGAGCAGCCCCTTCCCCCAGCAAAGTTAATAGCTGGAAAACAAATCAATAACTCTGTGATTGAATTTTAAAAAACACAGGTAAGCTCTGCTACCTCCCTGCAATTAGCCAGACAGATGCTCCGAAAGCAATTACCAACTCATTTCCTTGATCAGTGCAAATGCACTGAAGATGGGTCACAGGGAGCATTGATTGGAGGAGCACAGCCTAATCATTGAATGTGCTGTAATTAGCGCACTGCATCTCGTAAATGGGCACAAGTCTCACACCTGCCACTTTCTAGTCAAAGAAGTGGCTGGAGTTAGAGCCTATGGTCAAATAATAAGCCAAAACCTCCCACGCTTTTCTGTACCACTGAGGGCCTGTATAAAGTCAGGTCTAAGAATAGCAATGTGGATTTCAAACAGAGATGGGACGAGTTCTTACTGGATGTGTTGTCTTGTTTGTGAGTCATGTAGACCAGAGCTGCTGGACATAAAGCTTGTAATACAGTTTGGAGTTTGGTGCACTGCTTCATCATATGGCCCAATTTCAGTAGAAGTGCCAAGCAATAAGCAGTCATTAAAGCAGTAAAAGTTATAGATCTCAAGATTCCCCCACAAAAATGTGTATAAAAGGTAGTTAATTGGAGTAAATGACACGTGAATGCAATGCAATTCGGATCAACCGCAGTTACACTTTACTCTCGTACCAGTTTTGTGTCTTTCATTTTTTTTTCTTTTCACATTTCAAAAGAGAAGCAGTCCCAGTGCCACCGAAATGTAGTCCTAAAGACAAATAATGCATGCTGACTACATTAGCCGTGAGATCATTAAGCCATGTTAATTGTTCAATCACACATTAAATCTTGTTAGCATGGCAGTGATGCCAAGAGTTGTTTTCCAAGGCTAGCCCCCTAACGCTAACCAGGCGGTGACAGAGTAGCCGCCACCTCATGGGGCATTTCTGCTCAAATGGCAGAAGATTCTGCCCAATAGAAGTAGGTTTTGATGAACATTGGCCTGCTGGTTAATATTCTATGTTGAACCATATTAGCTTAGTGGTGCAGAGAGGGGGTTTGTGGGCAAATGTAGAACGAAATGTAGAAGGTAGACATGCACTGGATTTTTCCACATGTTTTTTACACATCGCCGGTGCACGTCAACTAACCTTAATATAAAAGCTGTTTGAGGCAGGAAGGTGTGGCTCCCTTGTGCTATGGGAGGCAATTTCTGATCATTGTTTACCGTCTGTTTTTCCTCTCAGCCATGGTGGAGTTGGACGGTGATGACATAAGGATTTCCTCACGAGGGAAACTAGCAGAACGGGACATTGTGCAGGTGATGTTAGAAACCTTGTCTGATCAAAGAAAAAACATCTAAAACACCTTTATTTACAGTCACGTGTTATACGAACTTTTCATCTTTTGGAATTGCTGTGACTTCCTTTCACTTTCCCTCAAATTGATCTCTTTTAAAGTGATGCAATCCAACCAAGCATTACCCCATCAGCGTTTTTCATTACCGATTTAACAGACGACCTTTTTAGTTAAGCTTTATGTAGCTGATCCATGAACCATAACCCATTTTCTAATAAGGCAATTATTAATGTAGATCCCAAATGAATTTCTGAATTTCCCAGAGGCATTTCTCTTTGTGCTTTTTGTTTTCTGCAGGGGACATTAGTAATGATAATGTCTAAGCATGCAGAATTATACTCATTCATTATATTTCATTAACGGCTTAAATTCAACCCTCTGTGCAGCTGCCATCACTAACAGTTAACAAATGAATGGAGAAATGAAATAAATACACAGTTCTTGGTCTTTGCAGTTTGTGCCATTCCGAGACTACATGGACCGGACGGGTAATCATGTGTTAAGTATGGCGCGGCTGGCCAAAGATGTCCTGGCAGAGATCCCTGACCAATTTATTTCATACATGAAGAGCCGAGGCATCAAACCCAACCCAGCAGCACCCCCTCCTTACACACCCTCAGGACATACACACCACACTCAGATATGAGGCCACCCTTCCCTGAGGGGGTGTTCAACCTGACACCAGCCTCCTTGGAATTAAGGGATTGGGACTGATGGAGCAGCAGGCCACTGGCTCCGTGCATAACTCTATATATGGTCTCTCTGGGACACTCTGAGATGCCAAGGCATTTCTGTTACTGCGTTTGTTTCCTGCCTGTTTTCTCTGGGACAACAGCATGATCGAAGAAGCACACTTCAGTCAAGTTTTTGTCAGAAAAGAAAAAAAGAAATGAAAAAAAACCCCAAAAAAACAAACGACAACAAAAAAAAAAATCTCGGCTCATGACTGTTTCTCTTTTGGAGCAGTGAGTTGAGACGGAAGGAAGAGGACAATATTTGTGGATTCAATTTGTGCCTGTCTGTCGTTGTCTCAGTGTACCTGGACAAGTATTCCCTGCTCTGACCGTTGACCTTACTCCACATTGGTGTACTATATGCATTCAGGTGAAGTTTTCTGATACTTTTCTTAGTGGCATTCTCACTAGACTCATGAGACTTGTTCATGTCCATTTCATGTGGCACTTTTGTGCACCACTTGAGACCATTTCTCGTCTGTTCAAAGCATGCTGGTGAGAGGATACACAGTGTTTCTATACATAAAACAGACACATAATGGGTACGTTTCTTATTCAGATCTCTTAAAAAGCACAGCAGTAAAAGTTTATTCCTAATTATATGCCCAAAGGGAGAAATTAAACTTTTAAGCGCTAGGCTCTCTCAGATCCACTGCAAAATTGATTAAATATCTACAAGCGTATTGCACACTGCAATGCAAAAGGTTTGTTTTGATTTCATGTTTGCCCTGTGATAAGATGAATGGTCACATCTGCTGTCCTGCAGTCAGTCACATTTCTCACTTAATCCCCTCTCCTCTGCAAGAACTGCTGAATATTGCGGCTCACGGAAAATAATTCAATTTTGTCAAGACGATTTTAATCAAATGAGACCAGACCTCTGTGATGGACTGAATTACAGTCCTGGATGATTAAAAGATAGAAAGGCAAAAAAAAAAAAAAAAGCAAAAAAAGTAAAAGCTTTGTTACAATTTGCAGCATGTTTTGTTCTCTACAGGTCTGATGAGTCACAAGCAACTTAGACGTGGCATTTTGGTGACCTGTTCAACTGTGTGTGCGGTAATGCTGCACTGATGAGTCACCATCGCATCGAAGTGCATTACCTAATTAAAGCACACACAATTAGACAGGGCATTATTTTATCTCCATTGCACGTCTAGTCAGATAGAACGCTCCAATGATTGTTTCTGGTTTTATGATATGACGATAGAGAGAAAAGCAAACAGATCAACTGTAATTCCTCGCTCGATATTGATATTCATGTAAATTACTAAAAGATATTACAGCATCATGTATATAGATGGCACATGATTTCTTTCTCCCTATTTATAAGGTTGCTGTATTTCATATAAAGCTATGTTATGAATTCCAGGTTACACAATATACTCACTGTCCAACTTGTAGGGAAACCCATAACCCTGATTCATGCAATCATCTTCCGTTCATGTGGCAAAAGCACAATACATCAAATTATGCAGATCCACAGCTTCAGTTAATGTTTACATCACAGTGGGAAAAAAATCAGATGGCCTTCAGTAAACTACACTATGTTGCCAAAAGTTTTGGAACGTCTGCCTTTACATGCACATGAATGTAATATGGAGTTTTCCCGCCCTTTGCAGCTATAACAGCTTCAAATCTCCTGGGAAGGTTTTAAAGACGGTTTAGGAGTGTGTTTATTGGAATTTTTGCCCATTCCTCTAGAAGTGCAATCGTGAAGTCAGTCACTGATGCTGGACGAGAAGGCCTGGCTATCTAATTCATCCCAAAGGTGTTCTATTGGGTTGAGGTCAGGACTCACCAAACTCGCTCATGGTCTTTATGGACCTTGCTTTGTGCACTGGTGTGCAGTCATGTTGGAACAGGAAGGGGACATCCCCAAACTGTTCCCACAAAGTTGGGAGCATGAAATTGTTCAAAATGTCTTGGTACGCTGAAGCATTATTAAGAATTCATTTCACTGGAACTAAGGGGCCGAGCCCAACCCCTGAATTCAATGATTTGGAGGGGTGTCCCAAAACCTTTGGCAATATAGTATATCTAAGATGATGTTTGATTGTTTACTAGCTAGAAGACTTTTTCTGAGGTTTACAGTCAAGGTAGTGCAAATAATGTGGGAAAAATACGTCTGAATCACCACCAAAGTCCCCTTCGTTCCCACAGCTCGACAGTTAAATTATTCCAAAGAAGGATTACCGAGACCTATTTACCATTTGCATTCCAACCATTAATCAGTTCTAATTTACCCAGAGTGCATCATTGTGTATCTTCTATACTCCCAGAGAACTCACTGTACAACTCACTGCTACCAGAGATACAGCATATTGACGTGGATAAAAAAAAAACCCCCAAAATATACAAGGGGTACACAAAGGATATTTAGAATATATCGCTCTCTGTCTGACATTTTCAAAGATTTCTAATGTTGCACAGCATGAGTGGTTTGTAAAGAACAATGCTGCATACAAATTTATTTCATTAATTTTCTATTCATTTACTTTAGAATTAAGGCAGAATGCCTTTTGAGCATATAAGCAGTTAAAAAAAATAAAAACAAGACTCTTACTCAGGGGTAACAGTGTGTCCTGAGCAGTTCTGGGATTTAACTTCTACTACTGAATACTGGGTGAAGACGCTCATATAGAAACGTCTATACATGAGCCCTTTTCATATCATTTATTAATTTAATGTATCGGCTGTAGTGGACGATGAGTGTTTGATCGCACCTTTATTCCCCAAGCACACCTGATTTCAACATGTTAGGGGGATGTACAGATAAACATTCCATGCCAACATCTGTAACATACTGTAGAGACAATTTCAGCCAATAAATTGTGCATGTAACTGCCAAATCTAGCAGCAGGCTTAGTGAACTCCTTTTATTTTCTTGTTGAACCTGTACTTATGTTGAATATTTTTGTGAGGTTTATTTAGTTTGGAAACTGGTGGCCCACAGCATGTCACACGGCCAGTTTATAAGCTTTTTTATTTCTTTTATGCTTGATTTTATATATATATATATATATATATATATATATATATATATATATATATATATATATATATATATATATATATGCATACATTTTTAATTATTTGTTGTTTTTACTTATCTTTGAGTTTAAAATTTGAGTTATTTATTATTTTCACTGGCATGTTTGATTTTTCACCTCAGTTTAATTCTATTGTACATGATTGTTGTTATTACGGTGGGTTGTGAAATGCTTTGTATTGGATTGCCTTAATTGAAAATTAATAAAGAAGTTGAATTCTTTTAGAAATGTTTTGTCCAGTGCATGGATTTGACATGAGACATGACCAGCAATGATTTATTTTAATATAATATTATCATTATATTAGTCATCTACAACATTTGTATAGGCTGCATAAAACTTAATTTCAACAAAGTATGTAAAAGTGAGTTTTATACAACAGTGCTCCTAAATGCTCAAATCTGATTGGTTAAATCTACTGTATATGGTATAAGAGGAATAAAACACCGGGATGTATTAACATTGTGGTGAGAACACTAAACCTTTTCCACTATTATGCATTGAGGTGCATCACACCACCCCTTAGCAGATCATGTTCCTATAACAGCACAACCCATTGTGTATTATTCCTTACATTTTCTTTTAGCAAAAACTGCACCCAAGATGCAAATCTCACCCAACACCTCACCTTTAATACCTTAACGTAACCATGGACATTCAACAGTCCTTTTCGTATCACATCACTAATCTGACACACTCATGTCAATTTCTCTATTACAATATCAGAAGGATTCGTCCATTTGCTTGTTCAGTCCCGACAACTACCACTCTCTCATGGCAGGTCTACCTCTGAGCACTATTTAACCTGTGCAATTGATCCAGAATGCAGCTGCATGACTTGTTTTCAACCTTCCTAAATTCTTCCACACCACACCACACCTGGCTTCCTGTAGCTATCAGACATAAAACACTGATGCTTGCCTACAAAGCCAAAAACAGAGCAGCACCCACTTACCTCAGAGCACGTATCACTTACACCCTGCACTGCACCACACATCCTCTGATCCTCTAGCATTGCTCGGCCTGTCCCACCATCTCTCAGGGTACAAGGAAGATATGCATCAAGACTCTTCTCTGTTTTGGCAACTGGGTGGTGGACTAAATTTCCCCTAGATGTCCAGTCACGGGCAGTTTTTCAACAACATCTAAAGACCTAACTCTTCCTGAAGTACTAAAATTAGCACAGTTTGAGTGCTTTTCTTGCTATATTTCCCCCCAACAGCTTGGCTAGACTGATGATATTCTTAGTCTGTGACTTAGTGAACCAGTATCGATGTATTTATCGATAGAGACTTCAAAGCACTTCAAAGTTGCTCTGGATAAGGGGCATCTGCCACAGGTCATAAATGTAAACATACAGAATTCCCTCAAAACAGTATTAGAGCACAAACCACATACTCTTCTCAAATAATGCAGTTCTTCTCGAGAATCACACAAAGACTATATAAATAATGATCTATAAAAACCCACCAATGCACTTATTAATATTTATTAAAGCAAAGTACATTAAATAAAATATAATTACACAGATTACCTACCTTTTAACTAGTTTGCTGCAGTGTAGTCACACTGTGAGATAATAATCAGAGCTAAAAGAGCACAAGTGCATCTGGGAATCACAGGCGCCTTTTCCAGGAACTTAGTTTTATTGCGCCAGCTTAATTATCAGAGATTAATTCTGACCTTCGGTTAAATGGAAATGTACCAAAATGAATGTATGTAGGTGTTAACTGAAACAATATCCAAACATGATAAATAGCTCTGCTGTCAAGTCTTTCAAAAAGGGAAGATCAGGCATAACTTTATGACCACCTGCCTAATATTGTGTTAGTCCCCGTTTTGCTGCCAGAACAGCCCTGACCCGTCATGCACTGTGTATTCTGACACCTTTCTATCAGAACCAGCATTAACTTCTTTAGCAATTTGAGCAACAGTACATCCAGTCTGTTGGATCGGATCACACGGGCCAGCCTTCGCTCTCCACGTGCATCAATGAGCCTTGGCCGCCCATGACCCTGTCTCCGGTTCACCACTGTTCCTTCCTTGGAGCACTTTTGACAGATACTGACCACTGCAGACCGAGAACATCCCACAAGAGCTGCAGTTTTGAAGATGCTCTGATCCAGTGGTCTAGTCATCACAATTTGGCCCTTCATCAAACTCGCCCAAACCCTTACGCTCGCCCATTTTTCCTGCTTCTAACACATCAACTTTGAGGACAAAATGTTCACTTGCTGCTTAATATATCCCACCCACTAACAGGTGCATTGATGAGGAGATAATCAGTGTTATTCACACCAGAATCTGCTCATTTATACCTCACTCAAAGATTAACATTCCTATTACAAAACCAGGGGTCTTGTTTATCAAGTGTACGTATGTGTAGTTTTGTGATTGCAATACAATAGAACGTCATTTATCAAGTTACTCTTGTGTGTGAGCAGAATGTGTGTATATTTAGAACTAATGTTGAGCATGGATATGCACAAACCCCGAGCAGTAGAAACGTACCATTGTGCATCATTAATATAAAAGGCACATCTACAGATCGATTGGGATGATGCAGACCACAGCTGGCCTAGCCTTTCCTGGAGTAGAAACCACACGAAACATTTTCATGTGAGGGCCATGATTTTAAGAACCACAGGAATCTGTGAGTGATGAGTGGCTCAGCGGTTTTCATTCACACGGTGCAATTTATACAGCTTACGGTGGCTCAGTGGTAGGTTTCTCGCCTATCATGCGGAAGGCCCGGGTTCGATTTCCCAGCCAATGCCTCAACCGCAGCCACTGGATGCAGTGCTGGTCCCAAGCCCGGAAAAATGGGAGGGTTGCGTCAGGAAGGGCATCCGGCGTAAAACATTTGCCAAGTTGATGTGCGGACCAGTTGGTCCGCTGTGGCGACCCCGAACAGGGAGCAGCCGAAAGCATTAACTAACTAAGTTTTGGAGAGACCAAAACAATGTATCAACAATCAACCCTTATGCACACCCAAACCCTTTATACCCTTTCTATTCACTCTTGTCGCAATACATTACATTTCCAAAGATGGCAGCGGAAAAGACAACGATAATCGCAAATGTGTTCGTGCAAATAGATTGCTAGAAACACATAGCTATACAACCATGCTTTTAAAGGGAAGCTGTTTGCCATGTTTGGATATTTGGAGGGCATTTCATTATGGAAATCTGTGTGTCCATGCACACGCAGAACAATACAGAATGTGTAGGAGTTATTATGTTTATTGAGTACAGCTATGTGTATCCACATGATAAAATGCCACTTTTGTAGTGCGTAATAGCGGTTCTTATAGACGGAATTAGAATTTGTTCTACACACGCTATACCCAAGGTCGACAGCATGATATAACCATCATCAACTGACATTTTAATCCAGTCCCTCTTTTAAAGGAAAAGTATAAGGGAATGTATAGTTTAGGGAGTTTTCCCTTCCTCTACGCCACTTTCTATGTGTCATTTACTATTGTTGATACTATGATTCACTGTGAACACGACTGATCTGTCTCATTAGTTAATGTCTAATGTGCAGAGTGTTCCTGGGCCTGATTAAGCCTGACATAGTGCCTGGACTTCTGGTTGAAAGATGATGAAATAATTCATTTGAATCGTGAAAGTCTTCAACTCGAACTCAGTTATATACGAGTGGATGAATAACCTGGATGACTTAAAATTCCGACTCACCATAAATCATTTAATATTGAGGGTCCCTTGTTAATGTCTCTGATAAAAAGTGCTACAGGAACAAAATTCATTCAGTGATTTATCTTCAGTATCTACCTCACCCTGCGATTGTGAGCGATCCAGAGCTTATCAAGAGGAATATTGAGCACAAGACAAAAGAAAAATACACCCTGGATTGGAAACCAGTACACTATAGGGCACCGTAAATACACACAAACACACACACACACACACACACACACACACACACACACACACACACACATATATCCAGGGGTAATTTAGCATAGCCAGTCCTCATACTGTCTTGTTTCTCGAAGGTGGAACGAAACTGGAGAACTCAGAGGGAACCTCTATAGACACAGGGGGATCATGGAGAGAAACTCCACACACAGAAACCAGAGCTTAAGATCGAACCAGGGACCTGAGAGCAAATCATGTTTATTATTTTAGAGTTTAGATGTTTACAAAAAACTGATGTTCAGCAGGATAAAAACGAGACTGATCAATAGTAGAAAAAAAAAAAAAGTCTAGCATGCCCTAACAAACAGTATCAGTATTCTGGTTTTGGCAATCTTACATCTCCTTCCACGAAACCAAACTGAAAGCATGTTTTACAATCTGTACAATCATTTATACATAGCAATAATGAGAACCAAGACAGAACACAACAATTATTAGAGCTCCTGGAAATGCTCATCAGATTCAGAATGTCTAAAGAATATAATATAATACCTAACATCCAGCTACAGCTACACAACGCCCCTGCTCAATATGATTCACACTGTTTAGCATGCGAAAAGGGCACAGCACTGTTAAGGGAGAAGTATTCAGTGCCAAGGTCTGTATGGGGGAAATGAGAAATTAAGCCCTGCCTCTGTGTGTGTGTGTGTGTCTTGAAAAAACACTGATTAATCACATAACCTCTTGTGAATGATAGTTTGTGATTGTAATTATATCCTAGCTGTCAAGGACACGGATTTCAGAGAAAGACTGAAGGGTGCAAATAGTCACACACACGGATCCTTGTGTTATTTGTGAGTGATATCACAAAAGGGCTCTCTCTCACACTCTCTCTCTCTGATTTTCTCCTTCTGCCTTTTTTGGTATTTTTTGTTTAATAAGACACTTTGCTGCTGAGCAGAGTGGGCCGCCTGGGAGATTCGGACAGCTGTCACAGCCTTAAATCAGATTTGAGATGCCTCTCTCTGCAGAGGCACAATTGAAAAGGAACTCATAAGGCCAGTGTGGATTGCGTAGGTATAGTAAAGCTTATTCGCCTCCTGTGTCATGGTAGACAAATGGTACAAGGCCATTGGAGCAGTAAATAAAGTTCATGTGTGTATTTCTGTGACCTGATTGTGCCTGCGGTTTGCCATCACTCACTGTTTTTGGCAGAATGGAAAAGAAGTAGAGAGGAATTATTTCCAAGAAATGATTAAGTGGGTGATATTTAACTGTTAAATAGGGCAGGACTTAAACCTGTGACACATTTTAGCTTAGCAGTGCTCATTTCTGGAATCTGATTAGTCAGAATGGTTGTTGATTCATAATTTCTAGAACAGCAGCTGTGACTAAATGTTCAGCTGGAATTAGGATTAAATCTATATTAATATGCTCATTCTAATACTTTAATGTTTCTATAGGATTTAGACAGGGCATGGCAGGGTCACTACATAACCTAAGACTAATTATGTTAGAAAAGATTGTTGTTTAAGGGGGAAAAAAACAAATAATCGATGATATGGAGCGGCATTCTGTAAGAAGTTGTTAATATAACATGTGGGAAAAGGTCTTCAGTTTTGTAACAACATGAAAAGCTGCATTAATAACCTTAAGAGAGAAAACAAAAGAGGCTGGTGAGGGAACTAATATCTATAGCTTCTATAATGAAAAGAATAACACGAACCTACTTGTCATGTGAATGTTCCCCATCATTAAATGCAAGCATAACTTGGGGGGAAAAAAACAAAAACAAATCGTTAGTACTGGCAGATGACTGCAGTATAGGATGAATATGACAATTTGGTGCTGTGACTGAAAAACAATCTTCCGGCTGGGAACAGTAACCAACACACCACCCTGTCGTTTAATATTTTTTTTATAACATATTACATAACGTTACCTCTCCAGAATTCCATAACGTCATCTCTCCACTCTGACTGATGTGTGCTGTCGTTATTTGTAGAAATGATTTATATTATGTATGCAAACAGATCTCATTTGTCCCTCACTGCTTGGAATTATGCACCCTGGCTCAGCTGTTTGCGCTTCCTTTGCCCTCATTATTGATACCTTTAATATCAGTGGAACGAGCTAGATGCACATCAGGACAGGTAATGGGAAAATAGCTCCTCCGTGCTTCACAGACATATAAAGAATATTGCATGGAAGAGGGTCTGTGCGACCGTGTTCTCTCCGAGGTGCTGAGAAGCGTAAATAATGCACAAGAAGAAATGGCAATGTTTGGCCAACTTAATAAAAGTTGACATGATCTTATTGGTCTGTTCTTGTGGGCTGCTTCCTCATGCTCTCCTGTGTGTTTATGCTTAGCCGGGCATCAAAAATTTAATAATTGTTGAATTTGTGCAGAGGTTTTTGTGCCGCTGGTGCATCCTCAGCCACCCCCCCCCCCCCCAAGAGTTACAATTGATCTAAAAGAAAAATTTCAGCCATTGCACTGATATTATGAACTGCTTTAGTCAGTGTGAGAAAAGACAAAAAACAAGCTGTCTCAAGGGAACAGCTGAATTTTTTTCCCACCGTCTCTCTCCAGATGTGGACAAATAGCATGAATTCAATAACCATATCAAAAGAACACTTTTTTTTCTGATACCTTTGTTACATTATTATAACCACTGGATCAGGTTGAGCAGATTTCATGTTCTGCCAGCAGATAAATAGCTTTAACAACCAAAAAAAAGAAAAATACAAGCCTAGCTCTTAGTGACTTTTCATTTGGTACGCATGCTTAAGTTTAATATCATAAATACTTATATCATAATATAATGCAATGCATGCTTATATTATGTATGGAACTATAGCACAGTTTCAATACAGCACACTGCCTGCTGTGCTACATTCATCAGTCGAGGTGCGATCTGGCCTATGGCAGAATGTTTTGGACTTACTAGTATGACTTCTGCCCCTGCTCTTACTATATTATATATACACACTTTCTACTGTAAAATCTCTCTGTAAAAGTGTGTTCTCTGGGATTTTCAGTCCCTGCCTTGGAAGTCTTGGACATAGGGTCACATGGGGTCTAGAGTCTATCCCAGGGGACATGGGGCACAAGGCGGGAGACACCCTGGATCAATCACAGGGCACAAACTCACCAACAGTTACTTTGCACCTAGAGGAAACCCTGAAAGCAAAGGAGGAAACCTGTAACCGCGCACACACACACACACACACACACACACACACACACACACACACACACACACACACACACACAAAGAGCAAGTTCACTAACTGGCATGTTTCTGAGAAGAAACCGGAAAAACCTGGTGGAGTCTAATGCAAATACTGAGAAATCTTGTACAAAATCTACACATAGACAGTGCTCTGAGATTTGGATCGAACCAAGGACCCTTGGTTGGAATTATGAGCTGGCAATCCTACCTGATAGCCATAAGAAAGCCTATTCTGTTTTAAAAAAAATATCCTTTAAATATAATTTTCTTTATTAATTGTCTTCTTCTTAACTTTTAGGCTTCACCATAACGAAACCATTCGGTGTTTTCTATATTGAGCATTAGGGTGTGGCGGTTCCCTCTGCACGGAATGAGGGATTCATTCCTGCAACCACAGCGACATCTGTCGGTCAAAAGGCGACAATGCAGGTGAAGATCAGTATTGCATCTTAGTAAGGGCGTGAACTGATGACGTCAAATCCTTCCCTCTGATAGGCAATACCATTTCCCCAAAAAAAAAAAAAAAAAAAAAAGGCAAGTGCTTTGACAGTCGTCCATTGTCGGTCAGAATAGCTCACATCTTATCCGGAAGAGTCTCCAGTAATCCTGTTTTAATCATTTTAAAACCAAAATAAGAGTCCCCCTCTCCGACGTTTCAGTTCTCCCGGAAGCTTGCGTAGTATTTTAGGCTATATTTACCTTCAGTATCTATCGATGGCTCCAGTGAAGTTTGAACAGCAAACTTCTGATATCCTGTGCTGCTTTTTCGAGGAATCGTACTTGGAGACGGATTCAGGGAGTAAGTACACGATATGACATTTGGAGAGTGTTTTTCAGTGCTGTGTGTAAACACTCTGTACATGCACAAAAGAAAGGTGCCCTGTTATAACAGTGAATGCAATTGATACAGGTACCTGTTTGATTACATTCCTTTAATACAGACTGTTGTGATGTTTATCAAACCAATCCAACCAAACATTCGTGTAATAACTGAATTTCAAGAAATATGTTCCAACATGTCGCTTATGTAAACACCATATGTCGGTAACTTTCTTATACTGAATGCTCTTCCTAATGGAGTCGACTGATTACAAAGCGTAAAAGCAACCTTAAATCATTTGTTTTCTTAATGACCAGCAGTGTTTTTTTTATGAACAAAAAGTCGAGATATGATATTGTAGATAAAGATGTATTTACAAGATCGCGCCCTTTCCGAGCACACTGTGCGTTTCCGGGAATGCCTCAAGCCGACCGATACGATTGTTTCATTTTCTTCTTCTTCTTCTGCATTTACACACCACAAAATGTCCCAAAGTCGTTTCTAACTAATATGACCTTTTCCCCTTACCAGACGACTTCGACCCGGTGAAGATAGCCACTCAGCTCCGGCAGTTAGGAGATCACTACGATGAGACAGTTATTCAGCCTCTTATGCGTAAAGTCCAGAAAGCAGACGCTGACCAGGTGTGTGAGACCGCGCTCATTTGCACACATTAAATGCTTCCTGTTAGCATCAAGATTAGCTTTATTGCACTACAGTATGTTCAGGTGTATACATTGTTCGATGTTGCTGTTTTGCACGATACACTAACATTTCATTTGAACCGTTTTTTTTTCTTATGTGAAATATACTTATGTTGCTAAAATTTTTGGGACACCCCTCCAAATCATTGAATTCAGGGATTGGGCTTGACCCCTTAGTTCCAGTGAAAGGAACTCTTAATGCTTCAGCATACCAAGACATTTTGGACAATTTCATGCTCCCAACTTTGTGGGAACAGTTTGGGGATGACCCCTTCCTGTTCCAACATGACTGCGCACCAGTGCACAAAGCAAGGTCCATAAAGACATGGATGAGCGAGTTTGGTGTGGAGGAACTTGACTGGCCTGCACAGAGTCCTGACCTCAACCAGACAGATCACCTTTGGGATGAATTAGAGCGGAGACTGCGAGTCATTCCAAAATTGGGACGTCTGCCTTTACATGCACATGAATGTAATATGGAGTTGGCCCGCCCTTTGCAGGTATAACATCTTCAACACGTTTGGGAAGGCTTTCCACAAGGTTTAGGAGTGTGTTTATGGGAATTTTTTTTACTTTTCCACTAGAAGCGCATTTATGAGGTCAGGCACTGATGTTGGATGAGAAGGCCTGGCTCGCAGTCTCTGCTCTAATTCATCCCAAATGTGTTCTATCTTTGAGGTCAGGACTCTTGCTTTGTGCACTGGTGTACAGTCATGATGGAACAGGAAGGGGTCATCCCCAAACTGTTCCCGCAAAGTTGGGAGCATGAAATTGTCCACAATGAAAAACAACACCAGAATTCAATGATTTGGAGTGGTGTCCCAAGACTTTTGGCAATACAGTGTTTATAGCGTTTGCATTATCCTGTCAGAGGTTTTTGTTGGTGCATTTAGCTTAACTACTTTACTCACTCTCTCACCATTTTCGAGCAATGTTCATCATCAGAAAAATAATGTAGATACAATGGAGACAGCAAACATTTGGAGGCCACATTGCAAGAAAGCTATACAAAGCATTAGAGCTGTGGTACGAATGGTGGTATTAGCATGTAAAGGCTCAAATCCACTGATGCTAATGTCCCTGTGCGCTGGCAGTCAAATTGTATTGAGGGCAATATCAGTGAAAGAAGTTTAAGCCAAAACATCAACTCAGAAATTCTTTCCAAAATGAATCTTGGATGCCACTGAATATCACATATTGATTTATATAAATAAATAGTTATATAAACATTGAGCTACCAATCATTCCGGGTGGATATTTTAAGATATTGAATATTCAGATTGGATATTTCATGAAAGTGCTTTATGTTCACCGCTTTGCTTTCTGACATGACTTCCGATGTTTGACGCAACACAAACACTGAGAATTAACAAAAACAAAGAAACTCGCATGCAATTTGTTTTTTTCTGTCTTTTTCAGGCAGCTGATGTGTTCAATAACAGCGTGGACAGCCTGTGTAAGATGTGGGTGGCTGAGAGACCCGAGATTGCTTCTGAGAAGCATCTTCTGAAGGCCACGATGGCGCTATCACTATACATGAAGAGAAACTGCCCAGACTTGTCAACACATGTACGGGGTGCTATAACCAACATTATTAACAACAGGCTGGGCAATTGGATCATGCAGCAGGGAGGCTGGGTAAGTTTTGATTGCCCTGATTGGTTGACCAAATCTCTCACACCAAAGGTTCAAAGTAGCTGTAAGAAGTGAGAGGAATTTCATACAAATGAAGCTGTATGAAAACTAGGTCTGTTAGTCCCACTCAGTGCTCTGACTTTAACTATTTTCATACAGTTTATCAAGATGAAAACAAACCTTCAGTTACCGTGGACCACTGGCGTTGTTCTAGTTGTATGTAGTTCTACAACATAGATTAATTTTACAATGATTCATCATTCTTACTAATGCTTAGAGTCCTGATTTAATGTGGATCAGAGTCCAGCCATAAACCAGGTACCAACGCTGGTGGCTTGAGCTTTTCTTATCTCTAGTCTATATCCTCTCACTAAACAACAAACTACTCAAAGTGCTGCAGTCTTGACACTTTATATTAAGTACAGAAATGTTTAACTTTATATCTTATAGTATGAAACCGAAATCAACTAAACGGAAAGGGTTATTTGTACAAAGTCATTTCTAAAGTACAGGCACTTCCTCTGAGCAGTTAGGGTTTAAACCTGCTCTGTGACTGATGACCTAGTTAATGTAAAAGATCAAGACGTCACTGCAGTGTACACCGATCAGGCAGAACATTATGACCACCTGCCTAATATTGTGTTGGTTCCCCTTTTGCTGCCAAAACAACCCTGACCCGTCATGCACTGTGTATTCTGACACCTTTCTATCAGAACCAGCATTAACTTCTTCAGCAATTTGAGCAGCAGTAGCTCGTCTGTTGCTCAAATTGCTTCGTCCTTCGCTCCCCACGTGCATCAATGAGCCTTGGCCGCCCATGACCCTGTCGCTAGGTTCACCACTGTTCCTTCCTTGGACCACTTTGAGAGATACTGACCACTGCAGACCGGGAACACCCCACAAGAGCTGCAGTTTTGGAGATGCTCTGATCCAGTCGTCTAGCCGTCACAATTTGGCACTTATCAAACTCGCTCAAATCCTTACGCTTGCCCATTTTTCCTGCTTCTAACACATCAACTCTAAGTACAAAATGTTCACCTGCTGCCTAATATATCCCACCCACTAACAGGTGCCCTGATGAGGAGATAATCAGTGTTATTCACTTCATCTCTCAGTGCTCAGAATATTATGCCTGATCGGTGTATGACTGCAAACAGCATTGCACATGTGAATGTAATGACATTTCTTTTTTTTTGTCTTTTAGAACTTTACTGTATTGTACTTTAATATTAATGTCTGAAAAAAAAAAATGAATTTCTTTTCTTTTTCAGGAGCAGGTTTCTAGCATATGAGAATGAGAAGAACCATTCTTTTCTCAGGAATTCTCCCTGTGCAACAAATATAAGACAATGAAGAGGCCAAGATTTCCAAAGGGCTTCCACAAAAAGAATGAATTAAGAAAACACAACACATGTGTGCAAGATATTGGGTTTTAATGGTTTTGCAATGGTCTCATTTATTTTTATTCAGCTTTCAAACTACAGACATTAAAACAATGGCCACTGGACTTCTTTTCTTTACTTTCAATTTAGCACAACCAGCTCCTGTGGTATAAACTTGAATCAATTGTTCTTGTTGTTGTTTCTATCTAGAAGTCATTATGAACAAATAATTGTTTACTAAATTGTAAGAAATACTAATTTACTGTGTTGCACTGAATACTACATGACAACAGCAGTATATTATTGTAAGTACATGGTTGCACATAGGAAATTTTGGTGAAATGATTAAAAAATTGTTTGCTTCATATTGTCATCTTTCTAGCTGGATATTAAGGTTATATAAACAATAAACAGTAGCTGCAGCTGTATTGGGGTCTCCCTGAAGGAGGCAGCACTGCACTGCAGAATTAGGTGTATATATTGTTGGTAATGCAATTGCAATGGTTGTTGTGCAAACGGGTGCCATTCAGTATTTGTTATAAATTCATATAGGAACAATTTTGTAGTAAGTTAGCATCTGTTTGGAAATTGTAGAAGGTTATAGCTTGCATGAATATATAGCTGTCCCACTTCATTTGTATTAAAGATCTGTGATCTAGAACATTTTGCATTTGCACTTTTAACCAGGCTGCTTTTTCAGAAAAGAAATATTTCCATAAAAATCTTAAATGATGGTTAATAACATGGAACATGAATTATATTAATATTATTTATCTTTATGCATAGAAGTCACAAGACAATGTTATTTGGGCATAACCTTGAGTAAAAAAAAAAAAAAAGATCTGCTCACAGCTCTGACGGCTAAAAAGAAACTGGGGGCATGACAGACAAGCAAAATTGAAATAGAAGAAATATTTCTATACACTTGCAGAGTTGAGGACCAGCCAGAACTCTGACCTTATGTTATTTATAACACAAAACCAAACCTGTTGCCTACAGAGAAAAGCAATACTTATTATTGCAATAACCATGAGTTTGCAGATGTGGTTAAGAAGCTGTGGTTTTCTTAGCGGCGCTGCATTAAAGATAAACATCTTGATGCATATACACACAGATAACCATGCATGCATGTTTAAGTAAGGATTGTGGTGTAACTATAGCAATAAGCTTTATTTCTGCTTGGTGAGTGTGTGATAGCGTTAATGTTGTTACTTAAGCAACTCAGAAAGTGATAACTGTGGGAAAATCATGTTCTGTAAACACAAATATCATTTGATATCATAGGAAAGATTTACAAAAGTGTTGCAAGGAGATGTTCCTTGTAGAGTAAGCATCACAGTACCAGAATTATTCCAGAGTTAAAAACAATATCAGGACTTTATTAGTATGTTTAAACCTGCAATAATTTTTGATTAAGTCTTGCTGGTTATGGCACATGTATTTGAGTTACTTCTGCACAAAGCACTGTAGGTATCTTTCTCAGAATAGTCTACACTTAAGCGCAGTGTGAAATGCCTTGAGGAAATAACCGTGCTTTCAGAAGTTCACACTGATCTTCTGGTGGTTACTTTAGAAGCAGCTTTAACACAACTGAGATGAGTTCAACTTTTAGCAACAGTAAAATCAAAATGATAAAACATCGCTGAAGTCGTACTCTCGGCAGCTAAGACATGTTAAGCATTTTAGAGATTTAAATGTGCCCTTACTCCAGGAAACATAACCAATATAACATACATGTACATTCTTCCCCTTCGCTGGTAATACTGCAGTCCCATTCATACAGCCATTGCCTGCTCTGTGCAAGGCCTGATATGGCTATAAGCACTTTCAAGTTGTTGTTATAAAGCTCGCAAATCTCATTTAAACCCCGGAAATCACAAACATACATGATCTACAGATGTCAGGGCTACGCAGCGTGTAGTTTTTCCACTAACACAAGCAGTTGCCATATTTAACACACTTCTGTAGCTGGTGCGTGGCACTTTTTTGCAGACAGAATGGCACTTCATCTGATTGTCCTCAAAAGAGGAAATAGGAGTCAAGACATCACAAGATCTCAGATCTGGATGTTAAATGTTAATTCAGTTGTTTCACTAAAGTTATCAACGAAGCCAGCTACGTTTGACGCTCTAGCTTAGTCAAATGTCATTAATTCGTCGCATCCTCTTCTCTGGACACTCCCTTCGTCGAGTGGCTTTACTGGACAAATGGTTCACTTTCTTGCAGCAGACATACTGAGCCCAGATTTTGACGAAAGCCATGCGGAATTTCTTGATGCGGAAGGCGTATATGACCGGGTTGACGGCAGAGTTGCCATGACTTAGCAAGATAGCCACATAGATAATGATCTTAGTATTAGGAGTGGGGCAAAACAGAGTGATGCAGTTCAGGATATGTAGAGGTAACCAGCTAATGGCAAAGAAAAAAAGCACCAGAGCGAGAGATTTGGCCAGTTTGAGCTCTTTTCCATAATAACGGCTGGGATCAGCTCGGCTGGCCACCTTATTGAGCTTCTTATTGAGCTGCTTGTGGATCATGTAGAAAATCTCAACGTATATGACAAGCATGAGGATGAGCGGTGGCAACACCCAGCCGAAGAAATTAAAGTAGACCATGTACTCCATGCTGATAACTTTCTCAAACTGACAGGTGACAATGGGGTTGGGTTCTTCAGAGCTGTTTGTTGAGAGTTTCTTCAGGTTGTTCCACCCAAACATGGGAGTTAAGCCCACGATGAGAGCCACCAGCCAGCATGCAATCACTGCTGACCCAGCTCGCTTCGGTGTCACTACTCGCTTGTAACTAGAGAAGAGGATAGACAACACAAAAAAAAGTCAGATACAATAATTTGAATTCATAAATTGCAGTATAATTTAAGAGTTTGGTGGAAAAAGGAAAATGTTTAATGGTAATCTGGTAGCTATCATATGATAGACGAGATCTAGCTGAAGGGTGGAAATTGGCAGGTGATAAATTGGGAAGCAAATGGGTTTAAAATCCAAGAAAACATCACGTATGATGCATTTTATTTCTGGAATACTGTAGTTATTATTCCTGTCATGCCTAAGAGCTATTGTCACAACCCAGTAAGGGCTGAACTTCCCAAAAGCATTGCAAAATAAAGATAAGATTTGGAAAACTGGGTCAAAGTTGAATATGTATAAAAAGAAAAACAGAATTTCTCTCACAAAAATTAGTCTAAAAAGTTCTTCAAGCTGGGAGTATAATGTGTTTTAAAGGTTCTATTAGCAACACTTAGCAAGCAGTAGAGGTTAATCTGTGGTGTCCAGCATGAAGTACAACATTTGCATAATTCAAGAATGTGAGTCATCAGTGCACATTTCTGCACAGATCAACAAGATATCAATATGTGAAGACATCCTTATCTTCTGGCTTCCTCCCACCTCTTAAAAAACACACCAGCAGTGTGAGTGACTCTGTGTATGGTGCCCTGCCATTTATCCTGAGTGTTATCCCTCGACACAGCCAGCATTACTGGTACAAACTCAGACTCCACAACAACCCTGACCTGGATAAAGTGCTAGCTTTGATACTTCATTGTAGATCTGAGCTGATCAAATTTTTTTTTTTTCAGTGAAGGTTGGCTGGTCTATATTTATTAACACCTCAAACAAAAAAAAAGGTGTGACACCTAAAAAAAAAAAGGTGTAACATTTCCCGGTACTGCAAACGTCTGAAATAACTTTCACTTAAGATTGAACCTGCTTATTGCATTCCCGTGAAACAGGGCATGTTCAGACACTATATGTTGCTCAAGATAGACAAGTTCTGCTCAAGATAGACAAGTTCTGCTTATGATGAAAGTTTGTTACTTGAGTAGCAAGACATTGTGGAAACTGTGAGTCTACACATTGATTATATTTTAGGTTTACTGGACAGCTGAAGATTGGACAGACATTAATCAACTGTCCTGTCTTAGTAAACCTGTGACCATTATAACTTCAGATTCCTGTTACTTATGCGTTAAGTTCTTGGCAAACAGGAGGGGACTCTGTTGGGGGTCTTCTGTTGTTGTAGCCCATGTTCAATATTCTTGTTCATTCTGAGATGCACTTTTTTTGTTTGTTTGTTGTTTTATTATTATTATTATTATTATTATTATTATTATTATTATTATTATTATTATTATGGGCATTGGTGGCTCAGTGGTAGGTTTCTCGCCTACCATGCAGAAGGCCCGGCTTCAATTTCCAACTCAAAGCCCAAACCCCAGCCACTGGATGCAGTGCCGGTCCCAAGCCCAGAAAAATGGGAGGGTTGTGCCAGGAAAGGCATCCGGCGTAAAACCTGTGCCAAGTTGTTGTGTGGACCAGTTGTCTGCTGTGGCGACCCTGAACAAGGAGCAGCTGAAAGTAACTCCTATTCTGAGATGCTTTTTTTGTGACCATATTTCCCCCCATTCCAATCTAAACAATAACTGAAACACTTGACCCTTTTTTATGTATGAGTTTATGCATGGCACTGCTCTCACCTTATAGACTTGCTGGAAAACTGAACGTTCAGGTATACTGGTGGCCCTAATAAAGTGGCCAGTTAATGTATAGGACCAGGTCCAGCACTCAATATGTCAATATGTTGATGTTGTGGTGGACATATGCAAAATTCAAATCCCAAAGTTAAATCCTAAAGAACAGTGAATGGGAAAAAAAAGAACTGGTCACGGGGGACACGGTGGCTTAGTGGTTAGCACGTTTGCCTCACACCTCTAGGGTTGGGGGTTCGATTCCCGCCTCTGCCGTGTGTGTGGAGTTTGCATGTTCTCCCCGTGCCTCGGGGGTTTCCTCCCCAATCCAAAGACATGCATGGTAGGTTGATTGGCCTCTCTAAAATTTGGGGTGTGAGGTGAATTTTTAGAGTGTGTGGGGTGTGCCCAGTGTGTGCCCAGTGTGTGCCCAGTGTGTGCCCAGTGTGTGCCCAGTGTGTGCCCAGGGGTGGGGCGCCCTCGGTTGTTGTGAAACCGAGATTGAAAATTCGCTGACATGGGTTATTACTCAGGAAAGAGCATGAGCAACAACATGCTCATATTCACAACATGAAAAGCTTCAATTTACAGTTTCATGATGAGCCCAGCACGGTGGCTTGGTAATTAGCACGTTTGCCTCACACCTCCAGAGTTGGGGGTTCGAATCCTGCCTCCACGATGTGTGTGTGGAGTTTGCCGTGCCTCAGGGATTTCCTCCCCCAGTCCAAAGACATGCATTTAGGTTGATTGGCATCTCTAAATTGTCTGTAGTGTGTGTGTGTGCGTGATTGGGCCCTGCGATAGACTGGCATCCTATCCAGGGTGTACCCTGCCTTGAGCCCGTAGTCTCCTGGGATAGGCGCCAGGTTCCCTGTGACCCTGTAGTAGGATAAGCAGGTATAGAAAATGGATGGATGGATGATGACTCCAAGACAAAAACTTCTGAAACTAGAAACCCTTCAGACCTTAAATAATGTGTTTAGTTAACAAGCTTTAGCTATTTTTGGACATTATTTTCGGACGCATTTTGGTTTTATTTTTGTATTACAATGTTAACCATAAGCTGAAGGAGAACATGGCAGTCATTTGCTTCACAATATAAGCAAAGACAATAATTATAGTAATATTCCGTGTATTTTAATTCTGACATGCGTTGTTATATTAAACTTCAGGAGATAGGGAAAACTGATGAGCTTAATTTGAGGGTAGATTCACGAAATATACTGAAATATCATCCTTCTTTTCCAACAGATTTTTGAGTTATTCGGTAATATTGTTATCAATATCTTGATTTCATCCATGTTGGAGATTTATACACCAAGCTGACTTGGATGTACACCCTTAAAAAATATTACAACAAATGAAAAAAATTATTTCTTTCATTAAATAACCTTACACATGATGTACACATTTATGGTATGAAAAGAATCTTTTGTTTATTTTGAAACCAACACAAACATATTTATAAAATCATTCATTCAAATTCCCAAGGAAAACGCCTTTCACATGCATTTCACATGAGTAATTATGGCAGCCTGTTGCATGCTGAAACTGGATGTGTGAATTTAAGTAAGCATAAGCGGCATCATATGAACAATATTCATAAAGAGTCGTGTAGGAAAAGCTGACAAATAAAACCATATACCCTCCATCTAAATGAATAAATCGAATAAAATTCATACATTATGTGACACATGACAGGTCAAGTATCTAAAACTATTTTTAGGATGTGAAATTGCACCTATTCAGTAAGGGGTTTTTTCCCCTTTGTGGAAGCGGTACATGAAGCATGGGCATGATTTTTATTTTCATTACAGTGAAAATCACAGCTAATCAGTATTAAAATGCTTATATTTACTAAGAGTTCTGATACTTATTAGCCTGTTCAATCCAATGAAGTTCAATCCAAAACTGAATAACTATATGGAGGATTATAAGCCTGAATTAAATAGCAATTTAAATACATTTAAAAAGGGGTCTGTGGTCGCAAAATGTATATATAAAATCTATTACAACAACAATAACAATAATAATATAGATTTTCTGGCAAACGTAGGCTCTTCAGGGATACATCAACATATCTTCATGAACATTTGAACTCACCATCCATCATAAAATGATCACTTTTCGCCCACTAGGGACTGTTTATCCGGAATCGTTTACAACACTGACATGATTCTGGCAGTAGTGGCTCTGTGATTAAGGCAGTGGACCACTGATGGATGGTTATAGGGTTCAAATCACAGTATTCAATACAATCTCAGCAAGGTCCTTAACCCTCAGCTGCTCAGCTGTTTACACGAAATAAATGTAATAAATGAAATAAATGGCATAAATGTGAAGGATATATCCTAGCCCTGGACGCATCTATCGATTTAAGTACAATACACTTAGAGGTCACTGCAGATGCTGTTTCATAGATGTAGAAAGTTAGACTGTTAGTAAAAGGTGATAGAGCATGGCTGATGGATATGGTTCGTAGAATATGCAGCATGTGGCATGCACAGTATTGGACACATCCTGTGTATCCATGATCCACTGCATTGTCACCTGCAGCTGCCTAGTGTGAGGGATGTTACCCGCTGTGAGAGACACTAACTGGTGTGTGTGAGACTACCTGGTGTGCGGGAGATTACCTGGTGTGCGGGATATTAGCTAGTGTGCGGGAGATTACCTGGTGTGCGGGATATTAGCTGCTGTGCGGGAGATTACCTGGTGTGCGGGATATTAGCTAGTGTGCGGGAGATTACCTGAGCGGGATCTTGACTCTCAGGTAGCGGTCAATGGCGATGGCGAGGAGAGCTAGGATGGAGCTCTGGGTGAGAACGAGCATAATGCAGGCGACCATCAGACAGCTGTAAAAGTGCGTCTCCAGTCCGGTGCTGATCGTTATGGCCAAGGGAATGACAAGAGCCCCGACTGCGATGTCTGCCAAAGCCAAGCTGACCACGAAGTAAAAAGTGGTGTCCCGCAACGAGCGGTTTATCTTCACCGCCCAGACCACCATCACGTTCCCTAAAACAGAGGCGAGAGCGATCACTACTTCCATCCCAATATAAGACGGAGGAGAAGAATCCGTCATCGTCGCCGAGGAAGTTGTAAAACTGTGGACCGGGGGAGATAAATAAGTAAATAAATAAATAAAAAGCACGACCTTCAAAAGTTGTCCCGATCAAAACATGCCGAATTCCTAAACGCACAGGTCGGCGCTTTACTTCTTCATAGCTGGATGAGAGGAAACAAAATGACACCCAGAAGCCCGTGGGGCAGTGTGTCCAAAATGCGTGTGCGTAACCATGCCAGGATGCGCTGTCTCGATTCCCGCAGCTGACTCATGCCGACTGTTCCCAGGGTGCCCGTAAATATATATCCATCATTCCAGCAATAATATTCCTCATATTGGAATCTGGCAGAATCAACAAGGTCCACACGCTATTTCCTTACAAGATACTCAATTGCCTTCTCCCCATGACCTAATCCAAATAAAGCACACTGATGAATGCCCTGTGTAAACTACAACACAGAAATAGCTCGGTTTAAAATTTCTAGAGAAACTGAATCAGATTCAGATAATCGGTTCTATCTCTAGACGAGACGTTCGTGTTGTTCTAAAGCACCGCCTTATTTCCCATTGAGAAAGTCACGTGATCAATTCAGCTTTTCCGATCCAATCAAATTGCCCCAAGGCGCATAATTATATATATGGCGCAAGGTGAGCAGACAGACAGACAGACAGATAGATAGATAGATAGATAGATAGATAGATAGATAGATAGATAGATAGATAGATAGATAGAAAAACACCCTTTGTAGTGCACCTGTAAAGCTTTCTTGTGATTTTTGGACTCCTGGGCAATGTGATGTATGTTCCATTCATCATATCACTGTTAACAAGGTTTTACCTCAAACTCTGGAAGTAGTGTTGCTAGAGGTAAGAATATTAGTAGCAAAGAAACTTACTGGATTTCAAATCATAGTCTGCAAGTTACCGTCTGTCTATATATATTTGACCTATGCTTGCTCTACTGTGGTTAATCCTTTATATAAATAATAAAATGATTAAATGTGAAACTATCAAAGAGGCAAAATATTCATTGCCTTCTCAGAGCTGACATTTCTCTTGGTCATCTTGGCGTCATGGAAATCTGGGCTCTCATGCACCTGTGTTATTGTTATGAGGATTAAAAAAAAGAGTGAATTCTTTCAACAAGTGCACAGATACATCACTCAGATCATCCAATCAGACTTTTTTTTTAAGTCATAGGTGACATTTATTCATTAGAACAATATTCCTAGTCATAAAGAACAGGTTCTCATAGTATAATTACAGTAGGTTAAGATAAATGCTCCTAATAAACCTGCCGATATCAATACAATTTTATACATACATATATATATATATATATATATATATATATATATATATATATATATATATATATATATATGTATATATATGTTTAATTAAGAGATGGCGGGTCAGACAAAAATCTTCTTGATTTTCAAAACACTTTTAAGAGCAAATTGTCCATCAGTTTGTCCCTTCAATAAAGAGTGCACAGAAAGTTATTTCAAAATGCCTGCCATGAGTATTCCCCATTCTTAACGTCCAAGACTGGCTTCAATTACTTTTGTTTGGATTGCATTGTAAACTATGCGGAGCACGAGGTCCTTGTGATATGATAACAAAACAAACAAACCTGTTTTAGAATCATTTAAACAGCTGTACTTAAATGGGAGATTCAAGAGCCTTGGCAAGGGTTTACTCCAGGTTGTCAAATTTCACTCCACGTCTCAAAATATACTGGTATTTGAGTTGGCTATGCAAAATTTGCTCTGGGTGTGAATGTGTGTATCTATGATGTCCTACAATGGACTGGCTTCTCATTCTGGGTGGATTCCCACCTCACATCTAGACTACTGACCTTCCAAGTGTCTGGACCGAGAAGTAGAATACTGTGGACTCTCTGGAGGACCGCAATAAATGCCAGGAGGAGGGATATGATCAAGTCTCAAGGCTTTGCAGCGCAGAGAACAAAGGTGAGGGTTCTACATTCCCTATAATTTTGAGGCACGCAGTTAAACCACTTGAAGCATAGAAAAGACAAAAATAATGCAGTGGTAAGACAAAACTGTTAATTACATTTGGTAATATCAGAAGTGAATTAATTTCCATGGAGTGCCAGAGAGACACTGTTATATCCTTTTGCAATATGAATACTTCCTCAATTTTTACATTATTATAGATGAAATCATCTTCCAAATGAACAAATGTAACACTGTCTTTCAAAAGCCATTACAAGAAAGATGCCTAACCAGTACTATACACTGTGCACTATAACACAAGAAAGCTTGCTGTCATTTCTGGATTGTTTTTCACAGAAATACTGTATGTACAGTGAGGGGAAATATGTATTCAAATCTGTTTGTTTTCATCACATATAATGTCTTTTGCTTTGTTGATTGGTTAATGTTCTTTGCAAGTAGTTTCTGCTGCTTTCAGGCACTCCTGCAACTCTTTTTGAGTAACTACTGGCTTCTATTTGACCTTCTTTATCATTAGTCTTAAAGCATGCTAAGATTGTCCACCCTTCCAGGGATGATTGGTTAGTTGATTAGTGCCACGAACATTTCATCTGCATATTATTGATCCAGTTATAGTGACAGGGAAGGTGAAGGTCTTTGCTATAGCTCTGTAGCTTTCTCAACTCGAATGGTGTGTAATAATGTTTTCCCTGCAAACCATATGGGACTCCTTTACCTGTTAATGAGTGATAAAATGTGCTGTAATTCCTACACCATTCACCAGATTCGGGTATGAATGCACTTAAATTTAAATAAACAAATTAATATTCATTATTTAATTTTAATTTACTGTGATAGACAGCTAAAATAAAAATAATGTCAACTTGTCCATTTTTTTAAAGCTTAAAACCATTACCATTTTTTATGCTTATGAATACGTTTTGTGTTCATATGCACAGGAAGTATATTAAACAACAAAAACAAAAGTGTCCAAATCCTCATTTTCCCAAACAATGTGATGGCTGAGGTCACTCAGACCTGTCCCCCATGAAATTTAGTTGCATTTGGACTACTTAGCCTTGCATTGTATAACATCTGGAATCCATATATCTCAATGTTTACCTACCTAAGACAGCCGATGTTGACACCATGTGTCCTGCATACCATCCCAGTGATTATTTATGTTATCAGCATGCATACTTTGAAGCGGCTGTTTCCCCTTCACTTACTCTTCAAGGGTAGAAGAGCAGCAATAACACTGCATTTCTTTACAGAGAAATTCACTGGTAAATCTCTCTACAGATAGCTGGCAAATTTTTTTTTTTTTAATGCAGATAGCATGGTGGTGTTCACACCACATTCACACAAACTAAATTTAGAAATGTGGCAACATTAACTCAAAACATCACATTCCCATTTGGACAAGATTTGCACTTTTTTAGTCTGTTATCTAGCTAGTCCATCCATCCATCCATCCATACATTTTCTGTACTTGGGGCCCAGACATGGTGCCAACCATCACACAATCGCACACATACTCACACACCCATTCACACACTACAGGCAATTCAGAGATGTCAGTCAACCATACAACACATGTCTTTCCAATGTGGACCTGGAAGAAACCCCTGAACCCCGTAAGCTAGTGTAGTAAAACATTTTAATGAATTACTTATGATAGTATAGAGTAAGGTCATTTTTTTTTCTGCATAAGTCAAATTCTGTTATGTGGGTTTTCAGCATTTGCTTAAACCAGCTCACTGACACCATTCCGAGTGGCTATTGTGCACCACACTGACACCATTCCGAGTGGCTATTGTGCATATGTTTTACCACACTGACTCTATTTTGAGTGGTGCGCGTGTATGTGTTTTGCCACACTGACACCATTCCGAGTGGCTATTGTGCATATGTTTTACCACACTGACTCTATTTTGAGTGGTGCGCGTGTATGTGTTTTGCCACACTGACACCATTTCGAGTGGCTATTGTGCATCTGTTTACCACACTGACACCATTTCAATTAAAATTACTGTGTCACTGCAGCCACTGTCAGGTGAAAGAAAACCTGTCAGCTGCACACGCTTGCAATCTGTGGGCCAAATTTGGCCCTGGAGCCAAAAATTGGCAACCCTGTCGTATATAGAATCTCAATATCAATACATGATCAATACTCAGATCGACTGTGGCATTCAAATGATGCTCGATTGGGCCAGATGTGTGCTAGGATAACAATCCCCACACCATCACACCACCACCACCAGCATTGTTAACTGAAGGCAGGTTGAATCGATGAATTTATGAGATTGACACTGAATTCTGACCCTGATTTGCTGGACACAGCCTGTCGAGAGCTGATATTCAATAGCTGATCTTCAGCTGTCTATTCTTGTGAAACTGTGCCTACTGTAGAAATCAAGTTCTTGTTCCTGTTCACACACACACACACACACACACACACACACACACTCACAGTCAAAGAAAGCTTACCCTACTAACCATAACATTTTAATATAATTTTAGATGTTTTAATCGAGGAATGAAATACAGAACGGAGGGTATTTCATACTGATTTAATAAAGAATGCAACATTTTGCTGTTACTTATGAAATTTGTGTAGGAACCAGACTTAAGACTCATCCACTTTCAGTTAGCAATTGTGAAAACCTGTAAATAGAAGCATCGCTTCCATTTTTCTCTTCTTCTTCTTCTTCTTCTTCTTCTTCTTCTTTTGATGCTGAAGACCATATCGAGTGAAAGACCTTCATATAACAGCAGGTAAAATTTCATTTTGAACACACAAAAAAATATTTTTATAATATAAATAAAAGGATACTTTTGATAATTCATTTGCAGCTTTATAAAAAAAAAAAAAAGAAGTATTGTATTTATATTTTGAGTGACAGAGAAAACTGCAATGCAGCAGCTTCAGTAACGCAGCACTCGTCCATGACTTGTTTTTGTTCCAGCCAACATCAATTCACTGCCTAAGACAGTGAATAATCAAGCATTGCATTGGTGGCTCAGTGGTAGGTTGCTCGCCTATCATGCGGAAGGCCCGGGTTCGATTCCCAGCCAATGCCTCAACCCCAGCCACTGGTTGCAGTGCCGGTCCCAAGCCCGGAAAAATGGGAGGGTTGCGGCAGGAAGGGCATCCGGCATAAAACCTGTGCCAAGTTGTTGTGCGGACCAGTTGGTCCGCTGTGGCGACCCCGAACAGGGAGCAGCCGAAAGCAACTTCTTCTACTTTCTGCCAGGCTCTTATCTGAGGGCATGTGAAGTCATACAAATCACTGGACTATTATATCTCTTTAAAAAAAAGTCAGTATAATACAAGGCCAATTTAGATGAATGGATTGCACTTGGAGGCCAAAGTACACGAGGAGTAAGTTCCTTAGACCTGGAGTATTCTCAGTCCTCTGACACACCCTGGTGAGACCAATTATTATTACTGTGAAGGCGTTACAAAATAAAAAATACTTCTTTTTTGACTTAATGTCTGATTAAGAAATACATTTTCTCCTACACAGGATGTTATAATTAAAAAAAAAAAAATAATAATAATGTTGTGTTCAACAATAATGTTGGTCAGAAACAGAGCATCTTGGGGAATGAGTAACACTCAGACTCAGGAATCACACAATAGTGTAAGATTCTCACTAGCCTGCTGGACCAGGCCTTGACTCACCCTTGACAGCACACAGTGTTGTGATGATATTCAAGAGCAGAGCATGGGCTGTCCACAGGAGTCATAAGTCACACAGCATCCTGTACTGGAATTCTGCCTTTTTAAACATTACATTTTTGTCCTGAGAGCAGCATAGCTGTGGGGATTTTTGTTCATTCATTTAGAAACGCATTAGTGAGCTCAGGAAACGATGCTGGTTGATGACGTCTGCAGTGCAGTCGGTGTTTTAAATTTTCCTTATGGTGTCCAGTAGGGTTGAGGTCAGGGCTTTGTGCAAACCTCTTCAGTTCTTCTAGTCCAACTTTGGCAAACAATGGATCTCACTTAGATCTGGATTACTTGATTACAGGATTACAGGAGCTCACTTGGATTGTAATGTCACGCTGGAACAGGTTTGGCTCTGGTAAATACTTTCCACAAAAAGACAGGTTTATAAAGTAAATAGTAGATAGTATATGTTGAATAGTATTTGTCTCTGGATCAGTTCTGAGCTCAGGTCTGAAATGTCTGAACTGTCTCATCTGTCTGGAGTTTTACACATTCTCCTTATATTCATGCTAGTTTCCTCTGGGTTCTTCCAACCCGCAAAAAACATGGTGTATTAGTAACGATAAACTGCCTCTAAGTGTGAAGTCATTTGAATAATCTATCATTAACATGAGAGTCTTGCTGTCTTTGGTTAGGAAATCTTTCTTGTAGTTCCCTTTACAAGGCTTTTGGAAAGGCAGTGTTACATTTTTTCCATGAAAGATGACATCATCTATAATAATATCAAATTGAGGAAGATTTCATATTGCAGAAGGATGTAATAGTGGCTCTCTGGCACTCTGTGGAAATGAATTCACTTCGAACAAGCAAACAAACAAGGAAACAGTCAGCAGAAGCACATGAAACAAAGACCAAAAAAAGCAGAAGCAAAAATGTGGAAAAAAGATGTGTATAGTCAAGATGTTTCTTTTTCTTGTTTAACCTTTTACGGTAAAAGATTATTTTTCATTCTGCCCTATTCCTCTTTGAACAGCACTAACTTCACATAATAAAACTATTTCATGATACTTGTACTATATGGATTGATCATGACACCCATATCTGGCTCTTCTCCAAACGTTTGCCACAACAAAAACATTTCGAACACTGACTGCACCACAGACCTCCTCAGCCAACACCAGTTCCTGATCTCACAATACTTTTGTGGCTAAATGAATACAAATCCCTACAACCACACTCCAAAATCTAGTGGAAAGCCTTCCCAGAAGAGTGGAACTTATTGTAATCGCAAAGAGAGAATAAACATGCAGGTGACCCTGACCAGGATAAAGCAGTTACTGGAATTGAATGAATTCATGGAAATTTATTTGAAGATATTGCAAGTCACTATGAAGGTAAACTCCAAAATCAGACAGAAATAGTCAGGTTTTTACAGGCCATCCTACAGGTTTTGCTCCATGAGTAATTTTTCAGTATCACCTAAAGCACTATGTCAATCAGGTGTCTACAGATAACGAAACCAACTGGTCTGGGCAGGTCATTGTAATAAAAGGCAATTAACTTTTTTTCTTTTCAAACGACGACTTTTACTTTTTAATGATTCATCCTCTTCCTCCATTTTCCCCCTTTTGACACAGATACAGTTAATATACGCTTGTTTCTTACTGTGCTGTTTAAATGAACTATTTACTATACGCGCCTTCTAGTTGTGTAAATGTAAATAAAATTGTATGGCTTTTATTGCACAGATGTGCAGAAGTGAGAACAGTCAATGAGACTGTGTAACACTGGGTGAAGCATGTGAAGGGTGTGACTAAGATAATAGAGGCAATGACTGAACAAATTCCTGCAGTAAATGTTTTCTGTGGAAAGGGCATGGAAATGCCAGTCATTTCTTACATTATTTCACTGACACTTCTGTCATTTGCTTTCAATTGTTTCAAGCCACTGACAGAGCAAAAGGAAAGTATCTGCCAGGCATAGCTATTGACTGGACGACTAAAATGAATCCTTTGTCAGAGTATCAGTGTCCTTTTGCCATCATTTGATTATAAACAGACACCTGAGTATGGATCAGATTTTTCACATCGGGTGTGTGTGAATGGGCTGCTTGGCTCCGGACGTCTTTCTGGGAATTTGAGATAAGGAACTGAGAGGAGATGACATCCTCAAGTGGATGATGATTATAAAGAAACAGTGGGAGTGCATCTGATAGTTCATTTGAAAGGCATCCCTCCAGCATTCCTCCAGCCAAAAGCAAATAAAAAAAATAAAAAAAAGACTGAATGAAGATATTCTTGAAACTAGATCTGTGGGACCAGATCCGTAATATGTGTCAGATGTTTTATTCAGATTGCCTCAATCATATAATTTGCGTCATAAATAATAAAAAAAAAAACGTTAAAAAAGCAGATCTCTTTTGACTAGTTCCTGGTATTTGAGTCATGTATTTTTAACTTCTCAAACTTGGTGGTCTCCTGGTCAGCGTCAGAGCAGAATTTCCTTACAGTAACTCATGCCACTATTTCGTCTGAATCTGTGTGCGGTTACAGTGAATTTAATCTTTAACTGTTTTTCCCCCCATTCCTCCTGCTTACTAATGCATGGCAAATTAAACTAGTAAATTTAGACATACAATGGATATGTAAGTGTTGGCTTTTTAAAGTGGGTTAACATGCAGAGGTGGAAAACACTTATGCAACTGCACTTTGTTTCCGTATTTAGGTACGAGTTTAGAGAAATAAGCTTTACAATTGAATACATAATTCGTAATACATCTCTGACTCATATGCATTTGGATGAAAAAACGATTTTTATTTAGTTCATCAAAGTACTCTTCACAAATATCAAAGATCATGACTCGTCGTCATTTATTCTTTTGTCAAGTTTTGAAGTCAGTCAATCACATCTTGGTGCATTTTATGTTTGGAATTAAACACTGTTCTAGAAAAGTACTTAAGGACACACTTGTGTGATAAAAACATGACATAAACTGCAGTATTTCCACCTCGTGCTCAATATTAAGGAGACCACTATGAATGTGATACTGTAACTTATCATAATTATTAAATACATATTGTATATTTTATTATTCAGGGTGAATTTAGGTATAATGGGGCATCAGGTAAAATAATGTAGAAATTTTTTATAATATAATGTTATTAAAATAGTCCAGAGCGTAAAATATGTACAGTGGATAGATAGATGTGTTTTATTAAAGGCATGAAAGCTCTGAAAAAATGAAAATGCAAAAAAAAAATTCATCCTAATTTACAGGCTCATATTAGTTAACATGAAATGAGGCATTGGTGGCTCAGTGGTAGGTTTCTTGCCTATCATGTGGAAGGCCCGAGTTCGATTCCCAGCCACTGGATGCAGTGCCGGTCCCATGCCCGGAAAAATGGGAGGGTCCCGTCAGGAAGGGCATCCGGCGTAAAACATTTGCCAAGTTGTTGTGCGGACCTGTTCCCCTGAACAGGGAGCAGCCGAAAGCAACTTCTATTAGTTAATATGAAGCTATGGTAAAGCTGTTGCTCTATATTTTGATGCCTGCTCGTATTATCATTTTTGCTCCGCACAAACAGGTTTAAACCGGTAAATATGTAGGTATATATTGACAGCATGTTATCATCAGCTGCTGTCATCTTTCCTTATTCGTCAATGGACAAAATGAAGCTGAAATTAAATGTTATTTTACTAGTGTGACAGACAAATTCAGTACCAAGCTAGATATAGTTCCATAAAATGTAGACAGCATTGGGAGTACAGCAACAAGAATAATGTTGGCAGTTTGAGTACAAATGTGAACTCCCTAAGCACACTGGATACTCTCGTCAGGCGAAAACCCTATGACTCATGTTCTTTGGTGAAAGCAGGAGAGGCTGAAGCTGGTCCAGCTATATTTTATAGTGTAAATGTCAAAGGGCTTCTGGTTGATGTCACTGGTAGTTCTGTAGAAAGGGTGAGATACAAAAAGCGTTGCGACGCAAATCATGGTCATCAGGGATAAAATGGTAAGTTTTAAAGCAAAATATTTTTATGTTCTTGTATGATTTTTTTCCAGTTTCTACAGAATGATTGCCAAATTATCATTTTTGTGTGATGGGGAACAGATTGTCCTGATGCGATATGACTCATGGAATATTTCTTGCTAATTTTCTCTCATTTGTACTCAATTAGCCTCTCATCACTAAGTTCACTTAGTTAATTACTAGAGATGTGGAGAAAATGAAAAGCAGTAATTAAATTCTACATGAAAGAGACAGCACTGAATAGTCCATGTGTTGAATCTCACCTTGGTTTCATTAAGGGATTCTCTGTGCATAATTCATAGCATGCTGGAAATTTGCTGGAAAAAAAACAAACAATTCACACAAAATATATTCTAATACCAGGGTTTTTGTGTTTATGTTACATGGACAGGAAGCATTTCCTTCTGCTATTTTACCTTAATTTAATTTAATTTAATTTAATTTAATTTAATTTAATTTAATTTAATTTAATTTAATTTAATTTAATTTTATTTTATTTTATGAAATACAGAAATTCTAACTTAAATGTAAATAATTCACATTAAATAATAATACAAATAATACAAAGTACAAAAAATGTACATTTACACAAAATCTATTCCAATACCAGGGTTTTTGTATTTATGTTAAATGGACAGGAAGCATTTCCTTCTGCTGTTCTACCTGAATTAAATTTTATAATACAGAAATTCTAACTTCAATGTAAATAATTGATATAAAATAATAATACAAAGTACAAAAAATATCCAGGTACAAGAAATGCCCTTGGCTGAGCCTGTAGCATTCACTTTCCACTCAGGAATGAAAAGATCTTAGCACTTGTGTCTGCTGAGCTTCAAAACTAGAAAGCATTACATGGCACCTCTGATTCTCCCCTCTACCTACCTGGCTGAAAGATGCCAAGCTCCATTCATATAACTAATATTTGACCATCAAAGGTCATCATTATTGCTTTTTCATTATTCTTTGTCATCTGACAAGAATGAAGACACAGACTGCAACTTAATGCAGCTGTTGCTTGATATAAAAGAGCTCCTGAACGAATATCAATTGTACACCAATAAAAACATAAATCTGAATAATGACCTTCACAAAACCATAAAAAACATTTTACAGTCTGAAATGTTGTTCTTGTAGAATGAAGCAAATATATTATGCATGCCGTTTTCCATATTTGCACACCATTAAGCATTGAGGTTTTTTTCACAAATTCGCTTTCACAGAAATCAACCCCGTTGTCTAAAGCAGCATTGATTTTACTCTGTAGACAATTATCTCATCTCCTCCTTTCCCGTTAGCTCATGATTTAATCTCAACCCACTATATAAAAAATCTAATGTCCTGGTGGATTCCTTTCGACCTTTAGCTTGGTGGTCATCATCCTAGGTCAAAGCTCTTATTGAACCCATTATGTTATGAGTTTCTCTGTGAGACGAATGCTAAGCCACACACTGACCTTCAAACTGTATTGTATATTGATTTGTCATTTGGTTATTTGTAGCATACAGTTGAAATACAATTTGAGTAGCCATGGCGCATATGGAAGAAATGTTTTTGACATTTTCTGTAGTTGTTTTAAAGATTTGAACGGCACAAAAAAGTGTGAGATACTTCCATTAATGCAATATTTTATTTAGGTCAGTTAGCAAGCAGAGCAGGACACTGTCTTAAAGTTAATGACCATTAAAGAAAAAAGTTCTTGTCTTTAATAGCATATGCCATAGCACCAGGAAGTACATGACTTTTCACCAGTAGATATTCAGATAGTTTAAACGATTCCCATAAATCATTATGCAGTTTTAATTATAACATTGTCTGCCATGATAAGATATTCATCCAAAGGTTACATAGTCTTAAGGTGACTTTTTTTTATTATTTGATTAAATGTTAATCTTCTAATGTTCTATAAATAACCATGTTTCTGCATCTTGTTACTCTGCACTCTGATAAGAGAACTTTAAAAATATTTATACTTTAAAATCGAGGGGGCACAGTGGCTTGGTATTTAGCATGTTTGCCTCACACCTCTAGGGTTGGGGGTTCGATTCCTGCCTCTTCCGTGTGTGGGGTTTGCATGTTCTCCACGGTTTCCTCCCCCGGTCCAAAAACATGCATTGCAGGTTGATTGGCATCTCTAAATTGTCCGTAGTGTGTGATTGTGTGAGTGAATGAGTGTGTGTGTGCCCTGCGATGGGTTGGCACTCCATCCAGGGTGTATCCTGCCTTGATGCCCAATGACGCCTGAGATAGGCACAGGCTCCCCGTGACCCGAGAATAGATCGGATAAGCGGTAGATATTGGATGAATGAATATACTTTAAAGTGCAAAGCATATGGCCTTATCATTTACTGTGAGAATCAGGGATAAATAAATCAGCTGTTTTAACAGAAGCTGTATCTCAGTCCTTGACTTCGTGGTAGATTCAGCCTAGTACAATGGATGCATAACTGCCTTGTGCCATACAGAGTGTACAGAATTAACAACGGATGGAAAAGAATAAATATTCAGCCCATTATCTCATGTATATCTACTATATGATTTATTAGACTTCTTGCTGGAAGGTTTGTGTAGTGAATTTGCTGGAAATTGGACTCTAGCCACATAGTCTGGCTCGGCTTTATTTGTCTTGTTTGTAGACAGGAAATGTTTCAGGCAGCACGGCAGACGAGGGACAAACTCAAAGCTAACAACAAATTTAAATTGGTCTGTTATGCTGTGGAAGAATTTTACGGTCATGGTTTGACTACACTTAGAGTGATGGGTCACTGAAAATCAATACAAATTGACTGATTAGCTCTGACCATCTATAATGACATGTTTATATAGTGATGGCAATGGCCTCCTCATTCAGAATGACCCTGCCCCCATTCACAGGGTACAGATTGATGGACATCAATAGAATATAAATCATGCAACTTATACAGTCACCAGATCTCAATACAGTTAAGATTATGGACAGAAGTGTTAGTGCTCAACACCTCCACTATCGTTAAAACACTACTGAGGGAAAAGTTTTTGGAGGAATGATTTTTATCGCTAAATGCAGCTCCAAAGACCTATAGAATCTGGACCTAGGCACACTGAAACTCTCATATGACGTTGGCTTATATCATATGAGGTTGTCACTTATAGGTATATCTAGTCAAGTCACTCATTATGAAGGATAGTGATTAATTAAAATGTATTTTTCATGGATTTAATATACTGAATATTGTTAGACTGAAGCACATTAGTTTGTTATAAAACTACTAGTTATGAGGAAAAAGGGTATAATGGCTACCTTTAATTTAATGATAATGTTCATATTTGTGCAGTGTCTAGGTGTTAACCTGTTGTTTCTTTCTTTGTTTATGCCGTTCCCTCATTTATGACTCATAATCTTTGCTTTAGAAAAATCCAGCATGATCCAGTACAGAAATATTCCACTTAACACAGTTGACAAAACGGCTTAATAAATATGTTTTAAATCCCCGGAAACCAGGTTGTTGAGGGTTTTTCAACATCCCTTTTTGTAAAATTCCTTTTGTAATCCATCATCGTGGGGAAATCTAAATAGCTTTCTACAAATAGAAAGAGATGGCTATTGACCTGAGTTATGTAATTGTTGAGGAAATGCATAACAGTTAAAAATACATAACAATGCTTATTTATTTATTTATTTATTTATTTATTTATTTATTTATTTATTTAATGCAGTTGTCTGGAACAGGTGAAAATTTGCAGTTGATCTACAGTTTCATCAACAGAAAATGCTCTAGAATAATAATAAACAGCATTATACCATACCAAAGTCTTACTATAATTTATGTATGTTATTTATTTTCTATATTCGGAGGCATTGGTGGCTCAGTGGTAGGTTTCTCGGCTATCATGCGAAAGGCCCGGGTTCGATCCCAGCCACTGGATGCAGTGCCGGTCCCAAGCCCGGAAAAAATGGGAGGGTTGCGGCAGGAAGGGCATCCGGCGTAAAACCTGTGCCAAGTTGTTGTGCGGACCAGTTGGTCCGCTGTGGTGACCCCGAACAGGGTGCAGCCGAAAGCAAGATAGATAGATTTATTTTCTATATTCAGTTTTGACCATTTTCAGGAAGGGTGCTAGTTTACAACAGACTATTTTTGTTGGAGCTATAAGAAGCTGTCATTTCCTTCTATGAAAAATAAAATAAATAAACCTTGAAATTTGAGCTTTAACCTAAGCCTTAAAGCAGCATTATGAGATCCATCTTAAGAGACAGATGATTAACTCTAACACCCCTCAGTGAACTTTGGATGCACTGGTGGTCTTAATCATTTACTGCTAGAGCAGATGTGTTCCTTCTGTTAATGTTAAATTGTCTTGCTTTACACATTGTGTTTGTCTTTTTACACACGTGGTGTGTAATGGTGAGAGAAGAGATAAGCGAGACAACACATGCATGCTTGCCAAATTTCCTGTGATGCCCATTGCCTTAATGCAGTGTGTATCGCTCTAATAGCAAACACCTTTGGCTATTGATACTGAGGAAGCATATGAGATTTGGAAAGCATTATGTGATCCTGATCGCTTTCTTCACGCTCTTTGCACTCACATTTTGGCTGGAATCTCTTTGTGCTCGAATACTGCAGCGTTGAAATGCTCCACGTGTCAAAGACCTCGCTGTGATCCCCTGAGAGGCTTTCAACTTTTATAACATGCTCTGAGTTCCCATGCTAAACCTAAACCCATTTATTGTTATTGATAATACAAAATTTCAAAGAAAATGAAATGATTTCCTTGAAATTTCCACAAAGCCCCATACGTGCTTATCTAATTAGTTTGTAAACCTTATAATGTTTACAATTCTGATTTCTTTTTTATATACATGAGAGAACTGGGTGAACTCAGGTATGTTATGTCACTTAATATGTGTTTGTAGACACCTGACCTGACCTGATCCCTATGCGTTTGCTGAACACCCTATTCCATGATGTAGTCCCTCTTTGCTGATTAATCTCCACTCTTCAGGAGAGGTCCTCCACTTCACATACTGTGATATTTCATATTCTAGTTATTTATCTTCTTTATTTTCTCTGTATATTTTTATATTGTATTTTTTTTAATATTGTAGATTTTACACTTGCCGCTGGTCTCGGAGAACTACCAAACAAATTTTGGCGTATCACTGCAATGACAATAAAGACTCTTTATCTTTATCTTAGATTTTGGAGCATAGCTGTGGTGGCTCTGATGTTCCAATTTATCCCAAAGGAGTTCTGCGGTCTGTGCGAGTTCTGTAAAAGAAAGTGTTCTGTGAAACACTCCAACTTGCCAATCCATGACGTTAAAAACCTCACTTGTGTATAAGTTTGGACCCGTTAGTTCCAGTGACATGACAGGCATCATATACAATCGCGTGGTTCCAACTTTATGGCAACATTTTGCGGAAGAACCACATATAGATAGATGTATAGATATAGTGTATGTGATACACTTTCACAATAAAATACAGACAGACAGCTCTAACCTTGAAACTATTTTTATTCTTCTATCTTAATTTTCTCTGTTTATGCTTTATAGCCATTAGGCAATCATTATCTGAAATGTGAGATCATGTCTTATGTGATGTAGCTTTTCATGCTCGTGGGTCATAAATCAATATTCCCAAAAGACTTAACTTTATTCTTATAAAAATAAACTAGTCTGTGAGTGCAATGCCCAGCAGATATGACTTGGGTTTGTATGCAGTTCTGTACCTTGGAATGAGAAGTTTATCTACATCCAAATTCCACCTTATAGATCTAAGACAGATATAGATATAGTCTTGTATTCTGTCAGATAAAGTACCACATCATAATACAAAATCTTTGTGCTTTCAAAAGCTTGTTTTTGTTTTGCAGAACAAAAGGTTATGTCTACATGCAGCAAATCTCTTGTTTGCGATTAACCCCTGCACTAACCCCCAGTTTGTTCTGCGGTTGGTGTCTATAAGCCTGTGGCTGTTATGTTTACAGAGCTCTCATTATGGCTCTTTCCATAAAACTCTCAATATACAGCAAAGAAAGAGTTTATACGCAATCATGCTGCTGTTCATTTAGGCCCAAATTATTTTAAATTAGCGCAATGCTGTAGAATCCTTGATTCTAAATTATCTCGATAATTAGTGTTGAATAAATTTCTAAACCAGTACAGCTCTGACAATAACGTCAAGGTTTATATTAACGCACTTGCTCGAAAAAGACAACAATCTGAAAAACAAAAGCAAAATTAACCGAAGAACAATGTTTTGCCATGACCTTCTCAATCCCTGACCTGATGTGATGAAGACTGTGTTTGACATTTGGCTAAATTACAAAAGATATATCAGGAAGACTGGCAGTCTGGTAGCGGTAATACGGTAAGAGATGTCAGGAGGAATTGTGGTGGGGCTAATGTTATAAATGAAATGATCCAAAAGCTGATGGATATGAAAGAGATTTTTTGAGATCTAGTAACATTTTGTAAAAAAAATAAAAAAAAAAGTACATCTAATACACTTAGTGCTTTAAATTGAACTGAAAACATTATTTTTTTAATGTTTGCACTCACCTGTGAGTAATATTCATATATTAATATATTCGTTTAAGTTTTATCTTGCTTACTGTGTCAAGTTTGTTATACAGGATATGCAGTGAATACATTGCTGTTCAAAAAATATCTATTATTATATTGACCTGAACCTTGAATTAATGTACATTAAATACCCTGGCTGTAAATATAAGTTAGCTAGTGGGTATGTAAATAAAACTATTACTCAAGCTGACAAATGCGGGTCATAATGTACATCTCTCTAAAGATGATATCTCGGTAATATTACTTAATGTAAAAATAAAGCAAAAAATTGATCTTGAATCATCTTGACACAATTTATAAGACACTCTCGGCAAACACGGGACCACTCTGGAGGGAAATAGCTCTTTTTGGCTATTCCATTTGGTGTAAAGTGCTCTGTCGCCGTGTTCCTTCCACATCATTTTATCGGTGTGATGGATGGATGTGGCTTTCATCCTATTTGTCCAGGGAATCCAAAAGAAGTGGCAAATCAAAGCTCGGCTCAATCGAGCTAAGGTTCTGTGATCTCGGCCAAACACCGGCTTTGAGCCGTGATCAATATTTATAAAGTGAATATTTAGCGACTGCAATTATACCAACCCTTAGGTTAGCTCTTAAATGTTTTATCATAATAAAAAGATGGAAAATGGAATTACATTGAGCTATGGATTTTGCTACTCTAATTTAAAACTAAAGTTATTAAAGTACATGGGCCATTACAACTAATAAAGCTGGTCATAAGCTATCAGTTATCATTAAGGCCACATGCAAAATGTAAGCTTAGCCTGAGCAAATTAAAATATTAGACCATAATGGAAGAATTTTTTAACAGAGGTGTACGTGCACCCTGGAGAAGAAGCTTTTGTGTCTGGGATGTTAGTTGTCCAGGAAACAAGAGAGTTCATTGACCGGAAAAGAACAAAAAAAAATTCCTACCCTTTATTGACTTTTGTGAAATGAAGCTTATTTGGCATGCTTCGTACACCGTTGCTGTAGCTACAGTGTGTGCTTGAATCCCACTACACATCAGGCCATGTGCAATCTGTTTTTTTTTATGATGGCATAGTTTCTATTAGGCAGACTAATTAGGGTGATAGACGATCATCATGAATCGGGAACATACAGGTGTGTCGAAAAAATGAGAAAACCAAATCCAGCACCACATGAAATAACATCAGTGAATGAAAAGACAAATCGAAATGTATCTTATGTGCAATTTGAGGACAGATGTACTACATGACCATATACTCACTTGTTTTGATTAGTCTCTATTAGTGCAGTTGACTAGTTAACTAGCTCACCATACGTTACTACAATCCATTAGCTGCAACGTTTGAGCTGTAGTCATTTAGGTTCCCAGGCAACCAAAACACAGATGCTGGCAGCACATGAAAGCTTTCACTTGCCGGTTGACTAACTACTGGATTTATGATTTGTCCAGCTATGCTAACTATAGGGTCATTTATTCTCTTTAAATCCACCTATGAAGTCTTCATTCGTTATAAAGGTATCCTTTGGGAGAGGGTTCCCTCGCTGGTTGGACTCATTCTCCTTGCTGTCTTCAAACGGTCCTTCTATTCTTATCTCACATTTTCACCGTTACAGTCCCTGAGGTTTTTCTGTTGCCCTTACCTGATAGTCTCATAAATAAGGTTTTGAGAAGTAAAGATTGCTATCAAACAGTCTGTTGTTTCCAAAGTAATGAAAAAGAGGATGATAAGTGGAGATCTGGATGGAGAGCATACCATATGCTTAAATGTTTAATTCTCACTGTAGATTTATAAAGATGTTCGCTGGGACGGAGTAATTTTGTGGAAATGTGTTATTAACATAAGCGTCATCTAGAGCTTCTTACTAATTCACAATGATCTGCTTACATACACTTCAACTTCACTATATTATTTATAAGGGACCTTGTAACTAAAGGTTACAGAACTAAACACGGAAACATTCTGTGCTTTTAAATATGCAAAAAAAAAAAAAAGTTTCGGTCACACACTGTGAACATGTATGCTTTTTTTTTCTTGTTGTTGTAGTATATGTTTTTGTGCCTGTACCCAACATGTTGAAAGACTCCTTTATGATAATATTTATCCGTACTTGTGAATCCTTGCTAATTCTATGGTCCATGATCAAGAAGAATCCTGCTTTCAGCCACTCATTTCTTAGATGAAGCACCACACATCATTGTAAACAATTTGAGAGCATCTGCATACCAGGCCAATTAAGAGTGACATCTCCTTTGAGTGTTGTGCTGTTTGTTGAGCAGAAAGGACTGGAGAGAGGAGGAAGGCTGATTCATCATTTCATTACTGAAGAGTCTCATGCCACAGCATCTGGTGCCTGCTGCCAGCAAACGCTGAAGACGGGAACAATTGAAACATCAAAAAATTAATATGAAGCTGTCAGGTCACAAACGAGCAGTACCTAATATTCCAAATAAATGATAGCTTAAGGGTTTAGAAAGTTTCTCAAGTACTTGGTTATTGTTTGGGTATTTTTTCTTCTGAAAGCATTTCTAACTGTCTTTGAAAGGAAAATGCTGTTGTAAGAGTCTATATTTTAGGATTTTACAGTATCTGCTGACCCACACACGTCAGCACCCACACACAAACCCGTCATGTTCCTCTTTCCAAAGCCATAAAACTAATAAACTGTTACAGCCTGCTCCTTATAGTCACAAAAAAAAGGTCTTTCACAATTCCATCATAAAGGTAATCAAGTCAGAGGACAGGAAAGGAAGAAGAAGAGAAATGTCTGTCTCAGTCAAAATAAGACTAAATGCATATGTGATTGTTAAAGAGTAATATAGTGTAAAGGTTTTAGATGCTCTGGGGTGAGTTTGACTCTGATGTGTTTTACACAAGTGCCTCAAATAAAGAGGAAGTTCAAAACCCAACAATACTACAGCCATCAGACCAAAACTTTCCATTCTCTCATAGGATGGAAGGTCTCTCTTCCTTTAATCAGGGGGACACTAGGCAATTGTGAGTTCCTTGGGGTTCTATATAGAATCCTGGGGATCTCTACGTGGTCAATAAAACCTTTTCCTGAAAACAAATTCTTCTATGTAGCTCCCTTGGAAAGAAGGGATCCCAATGAAGCTTTTAAATTAAAACGGTTCTATAATTAAAAGAATATGTAAGGTGAACTTAATTGTTTATGAATGACATTCATTCATTGTCTACCGCTTATCCGATCTATTCTCGGGTCACGGGGAGCCTGTGCCTATCTCAGGAGTCATTGGGTATCAAGGGAGGATACACCCTGGACGGAGTGCCAACCCATTGTAGGGCACACACACAATCACACAATTTTAGAGATGCCAATCAACCTACATTGCATGTCTTTGGACCAGGGGAGGAAACTAGAGTACCCGGAGAAAACCCTCGAGACATTGGGAGAACATGCAAACTCCACACATATGCCAGGGGCGGGAATCGAACCCCCAACCCTGGAGGCGTGAAGCAAACATGCTAACCACCAAGCCACCATGCCCCCATATGAATGGCATATTTTATAAAATATCAAATAGTTTATTAAATCCAACTTGGATTCAAAGAACCCCACCAGGTTTCTTCTTTCTATATATTTTGAAGTTTCATGTATGAAACAATATCAGTTTCTATATAGATCCATTCCTTTTAAGAGTGTGTGAGCAAATCTATGCAGAACAGGGTAGATAGCGCTTTCTTATGAGTGTGACATGTTTCCTTGTCACGTAGCACGAGCATGCTGAGCATCTTGTCCTGGAGGAACAATATCCCTGATTGGTAGCTGTCATGTGATAGGAGTGAGTTAGTTGAAAGCTGCAAGAACAAATTGGGGAAAAAATTGTGGGGAAACCCCTCATTCCTGAGGGGAAATCTCCCTGCTTCCAAAAACAGTAATAATATCTAAAGTAACTGAAACTTTTGTTGGTTGTATTTAAGTTTCAACTAGTTTCTAAAGTAACTGAAACTCATGTTGTATTTAAATCCACATATGGCAATTCTACTTAGGGTTGAAGTTTGTTTTAGTTTCTAAATTTAACTGAAACTTGCCTTGTTGTGAAAGAGTGAAAACAGTAAAACATGCTGCTTCTATGGAATAAAGACTTTTATTCCATAGAAGACTCATTTTTATTATCAAGTGAGGAGAAGTTGTTTATCGGCCAACTCACCAGTTCGATATCCGATATGTTAAGTATAATAGAAGATAGTAATGCTATATTATTACTATTAAAAAAGACTACTGCCTCAGACACATTAGAGGATCTTAAATTGTCTCAGTGTTGTGTGAATAGATAGAAACTCCAGAGTCCCTGGTTGTGTTTTAGACGTCTTCTCTGGGTGCTCTGCTTTTCTCAAACCTCCCATAAATATGCTGATGGCTGGATCAGCTGCTCCAAATTGCCCTTAAATGTGACCGTATGTGTGCGGGCTGTTAACATGATAGACAATCACTCAAAAAGGCTGAATGGTGTAATAAAAACAAAAAGTGCTTCAACAAATTTTTAGGGATTATTAGGGTTTAGGGATGTGCACACTTTTTTCCCTAACATGTTTTAAATATATATTTTAATATACTTTGAACTATATTTTTATACATTGTAAGTTTACATTGAGGGTGTCAGAAGTTCTAACAAGGGGACGGGGACGGGGCAGTTGATCGGCGTGATTGAGCTGAGATTTGGCAGAAACTACCGTGAATTAATTGCTAACTCATTGTAGGAGTATTTTGAAGAGTATGGAAATGTGGGTTTACACGAGTGTGGAGTAATCCTGCTATGAGAGTTTTCGCGCAATTTTTCCATCATTGTGGTTACGTCATTCGCTAGTAGTTAGCGCTGACCCAGACTGTGTGCAAGTTAGCCTAAGTAATAACGCTAACCAGGACAAGGACTGAAATCAACGCGAGGCTATCGTGGGATTGATGCGAGGGAAACCAGATAGTGCTCCAGATCGCCATGAGGTCTGGGGTTCCTCTGGCTGTGTTGGAGCATAACCCACATTGGGGTTCCACACGAGGGTTGGCGAGAGGCTGACTACCCGCGGTTCTGTGAGCGTTTTCCCGCTCCCTAAAGGAATTCAGGTACCTTTGTTACTTTTGTTTTACAATCTGGAGAGTGAAGCGGCCAGTGCTTTGTATTAACGGCCACAACGTACTCTAGCCACGATTCAGACCTGCTACGGGGTGGGTGGTGAGAGGGTTTTGTGTATGCTAACTGTGTGTATGGGCCCACAGTGTTTAATATTTGTTCCTATATAATTCCTATAATTTGTTCCTATAATCAGCATGCTTAAGGACTGTGAATATACAGAATAATGGGGTGATAGTGGATGTAAGCGGTTTCGTATTTTCAACTCAGTGTGTTAATCTGGTCAACCCGTTGTGAGTGTTTATACACAGAAACAAGATTCAGTACATCTATCACATGAGATATTGCTCTTTTGGTGTTAAGTTGAGCACATTCAAAGTTATTGTGATGGTGTGAGTCCAACACATTCTCATGTACCTTTATTTGAACTATTTTAACCCTTTATTGATATTTTGATTAAATTCTTTATACGTTGTTACTCATCAAAGAGTTTGAGTATTTCATGAGTTGGGTGGGGTAAGCTGGGAGTGAATGCAGAGTGCAAATCACGAGTAACCTCCTAGAATAGAGTATATCATTCAGTGACATCAGAGGGGCCTAAACACAACATCTCGTAAGCATTAGTATACTGAACCTGGTGCAGCTCCTTACTAAGCTATTACGGAAGAAGGTAAGGGGCGCTACATAGGAATCAACTACATTACCCATCAGCCCCAGCATGTCCATGTCACATGTCCATAATCACTCACACCTGTTCTGTGTTACACCTAATAAACTCCCTTATGTAAGCTCTGGTTTCTGTCCGTTTCTTTGTCAAGCTTTTGTCTTTGTTGTTGTATTTGATGTGTGTGAGACCTACAACCTATGTGCATTTTTTTTTTTTTGCCTCTTATCTGTAGTTTATGGTGGTTGTTTCTTTGCACTTTATCAAATAAAAGTCTGCACCTCACCTGCATCCTCCTTGGCCTCCTGTATGTGACAGTGTGTAGACTTTTTTTTACATCTATTGTATGAGGTGCTCCTGTAATCATTGAAAATATAATGCTCAGACTAAATAACCAAAGATGATAATGGGTTCCCTTCTGAGACTGATTCTTCTAGAGCTTCTAGATCAAGATCATCAAGATTTCCATAAAAACGCTTCATCAAAATGAGTTGTTTAACGTGTTTGCACACAGTGTTCCCAGGATAAGCTTCACTGTGACTCTGAAGATAGATGAATTTGTGAACTATTTGCGATGATGTAGTGTGATGTAGTGCGATGATGATTTGCAACTCTCTTGATGTGAGTAACCATTCTTAACTAATGACAATATTGTTCTCCAAGGTCTGCTTTGATGTAAAGTAATGATTGTTCTTCTTAGATAGCATTTTTATTCATTGCCTATACCGCTTATCTGATCTATTCTCGGGTCACGGAGAGCCTGTGCCTATCTCAGGCGTCATCGGGCATCAAGGCAGAACACACCCTGGACGGAGTGGCAACCCAGCGCAGGGCACACACGCCCTCTCATTCACTCACACAATCACACACTACGGACAATTTAGAGATGCCAATCAACCTACAATGCATGTCTTTGGACCGGGGGAGGAAACCGGAGTAACCAGAGAAACCACCCGAGGCACGGGGAGAACATGCAAACTCCACACACACATATGGTGGAGGCGGGATTCGAATCCCCAACCCTGGAGGTGTGAGGCAAACATGCTAACCACAAAGCCACCGTGCCCACAGATAGCATTTTTAAGATAGAATAATCTGTCTTTAAATCTTGGGTCTCATTGTTTCAGCATTTGTATAAACCTTGTGGAAAATATCACATGACCACAACCTAACTTATAGGTAGCAGAACCTTATATAAATGCTATTCATCCTCTGTGCCAAGTCAATCTCAAATTCCACCTTTTTCAGATTTGCAATCAAGTCAATTCAGGAATAACTCAAGAAGCTTTTACTGTCATTTTATCATCATTCAATCCCAGCCGATGTCTCTGCACATGAAGGACACCGGCTGCCTGAATATCTCCTGAATGTGCCTCTTCAGTACTACATAATTCACGAATGTGACTGGGCAAACAGTTCTGAAACACTGCTTCTTGCTCATTGTTATTCCTCTCAGGTGAGTGGTGGGCTAGGGAGAGAGGAAAAATTTGGCTTTACCTATTTATGCAGCCTTTCCCTCAGAGATGAATGTGGTAGGAGAGGGAAATGAGACAGACACAGGAAATATATTGGATCCATGCAGTGCTAATTTGTGCAGTCCTATTTACCGGAGATCTGTTCATTCACTTAATTAGCCAGAACTTTTGCGCTCCTATGAGTCCAATTTAAATCCATTAGTCTATGTTGTGGCCACTGATCTGCAAATCAGATTAGTGCAAATGCACAAAACGGAGACAAACACTGAGATGTTGAGAGGACGAGAGTGGGGATCTTCAGGCTGAAGGATATAGGATGTTTGAATTTGGTGGTTAGAAGGAGTGTTATTGAAAGTAGTTCAAAAATTTCTAAATGCTAAATCTTTACTAATGTGGGTTGTCCTAAGTCATTCATCTCTGTATGGCTCTGTTCTCAGAGTGAAGTGGGAAAGAATGACAGCAAAATAATATAAATATATAACTCGAGTCACTGATGTACTGCAAAATCCACATTTCCACTGCACTATTCTAATGCATTAATTTTTTGTTTCTAAAGCATTCGTGTGTTCTCCATTGCTTATTTTGTCATTGTTTTAGTTTCATTTTAGGGCTAAAAGTAATAAAGAGTCTTGAATGGCCTGAATTTGTATCAGTGATTACTGGGTATCGACTAGTAAGAAAGGGCAGATTAAAGATTGCTGCAATTTAAGAAATATTATAATCCGCCAGAATAAGGCTCATGGGTACATGAGACATGGACGTTTAGAACAGCACAGTCAGGCTTTTCATATTTCAATTAACAACAATGTGATTTCCGAAAACTGTGTGATGAAACAAATAGAAACAATTAAAAAGATAACCACTCTTTCCAATGAAACCTTCTCATTTTCATTTCGAAACAAAAAGCTCAGGCGGCTCAGATATCTTTATACATCAGAGCAACAGCAGATTAAAAACCAGAATGAGTAACAGACCTGAGGCGAAGTCAGACTGCAAAGCAGGTAGGAAAGCCATAGCTTTTCTTTTTTTTTGAAGTTTAGCTTAATTCGAGAAGGCAGCTCAGCCAAACCCCTGCAGACAAAGCATGAGCTTAACCCCACTGTGTAAATCAATAGTCTGACTATTCACCATAGACTTTTTTAGTTATTGCTCTGATGGCAGTCTCACTGATTTTATTTTATTATTATTGATGTGAATTTGGGTTGATTGGCCAAACGGCTTCTTGACTCATTTAAAAGCAGTTGCTCAAGCACCATTCTTCTTCTTCTTCTTCTTCTTCTTCTTATTATTATTATTATTATTATTATTATTATTATTACTACTCAATGTTTAGTGCTAAATCACAATAAGTGCTCACTGGCATGTTACTTTGGATGAAATTCAAGTCATAAATATAACTGATTTTTAATATGCCTATTCTATGAGTGATGGCCAAGTTCCCAGCTGATCCTGGCTTCTCTTCACAGAACTGTTTCAGCAAATGATACAGCAGCTGTGAGAATTTCCTACAGATTCATTTTTCCCATAGGACGCAGTATTCTACTGGACTGCAACCCTGTAAACAAGCAAGCACCAGCTCCATAGCCAGTGTTGTGTTTTCACGTCACACAGATCTACAGCAGCAGTTTGTGGATGTAAATGTTTGTGGATCCTTTGACTCTGGATGCACACCCATAAATTCTACAGTCTAAACCTATCCCTACCCTTAGCTGCTAATTAGCTACTTTATGAAACTCTCTCTCTCCCTCTCCCTCCCTCTCTCTCTTTCTCTCTCTCTCTCTCTCTCTCTCTCACACACACACACATACACACACAGGTTACAGATACAGGTTACAAGCTTTGCTTAATGTTCAACTGGACTGTTTTGAATATTTCACAAACTGCTAATCTCCTACTGGGATTTCCTCACACAACAGTCTCTAGAGATTGCACAGAATGCTGCCAAAAATGCAAAAAATAAACCAAAACAAAAAGCGTCCAGTTGCAGCAGTTCAATGGGTGGAAACGTCTTGTTGACTAGAGTAGTCAGAGACGACTGGTTCAAACTGACAAGAAGGATATGGTTCCTTAAATGACCACTCTTTACAACAGTGCTGAGCAGAAAAGCATCTCAGAACACAATGATATGCCAGATTTCAAAGGTAGATGGGCTCCTATTAGTAAAAGTGTAGGAACCTGATGCTACAGTGAGCACAGGTTCAACTGGGACAATGTTGCTTTATCTTTTAACAGTCTTACAATGAGAAATTGTTACTTGTGAAAGAGAAAGACAGAAAAAATTCAATAAAGGATAAAGGTGTTCAGTCAGAAAAAAACCTTGTATTGATTCACAGTGAACTTGTTGGTCTGATTTTATCTTTTTATCGAAAAAAGCTTTTATTTCGTGTCATTCAGTGGAGGTTTTGCAGGTTTTTAAGTGTAGGAAAGCTGAAGTGTTACATACTCCTGGACAGGAAGCCAGAGATTATGGATTATAAGATTATGTGAATATTGATGGATCACCTGTTACAGGGACTGTTGCCGTTGCTAGGGATGCTAGGTTACCTGAAGCAGGGAGCTCTGGTGTAGAGTAATTCCACTATAAATTCAGCAGGGACCTACATCGGTTTACTCCTCCACATGCAGAAGTTCTTCTCAGAGATTTAGATACGGTCATAAAATTTAAAGCACTGGAGATATCCATCAAACAGCTCGAGCGAGAACCGTGGATATACGACTCCACACTCTGGACTCAGACAGAAGTTCTTCTTCTTGACAGCCTGTTTCACGGCCTTCTGATTTTGATGTAAGTAGACATTTTTTGTGCACTTGGCAGCTACCTTACTTTAGCCCAAATGCTCTCAAAGTACCACTGGAGTTCAAGACTGGACAAAGTTTTAAAAACGTGTGCTTATAATGCTGTGTGCTTCTTTCAAACAAAAAAAAAAGAAGCAACACTTTCAGAAGCTGGGGTATTAATGGAGTAATTTGTCCTAAAACACAAAATCGTCTTTCCTGCTGTGAATTTCATTTCTTTCTAAAGGAAAATTTTGGTCTGGTGCACCCCTGGCTTTTCAGATGCCCTTTTTGAGACCTGTTTATTGACAGTGTTAAAGTGACAGTGTTGAGTCATTCAATTTACAGACTGTGTTTCTGCAAAAGGAAAAGGTTTTGCCTTGAGGTTATATATCTTCTAAAAGAAAAGTCATAGTTCATTTCTTGTATGTAGTTTCAGTAAATACATGATACATGTGCAACGTATCTAACATGATGTTAACCAGCTAGCTATTTGTGGAGAACCCAAGCTATTATGTCCTGCTTAACAGCTCTATAGCTTGTCAAAACATTGCAAAAAACACTCTAAAGTACTCATTGCTAGACTTATTATATATATGTTTCTAATATATGAGTGACTATAGGATAAACATTGGATTTAAATAATAATAACTTACTCCCATGGATTTATTGACTGATCCATATTGAATCTGTAATTTCCACAAACACTAGTAGTGTAGTGTGTAATAGTGTAGTGTTGCACAATGGATGTTACCTATAACAAGTATACATATGATATTACGTAATGTTCTGTCTGGTGGAAAGTTTTGCCTGTTATGTCTGATCCTGTTCCAAAAAACATGGATCTGTACAACAGGATTTCCTTGTTGTTCTCCTTTTTACTGGTTCTATTACCAACAGTCAGGAAAGCCCCTGTTGTTATTTGACTCCAATCATAATTGTGCTGTCTCTTGCTTCAACCTTTCCTGTTAAATAACCAGATATTGTGTCTGACTCGGAAGCTGACTCATGCAATACCTTATCTTCGGGTGTTAAAATTAGACATAATACAGGTGCTGTGACATTTGATGTGGAACAAAAATGATTTTATCTGACAGCATGCATTCCTTCAGGGAGGAAGATAACATCCTTCAGCTCGTCTTTCTCACCACAGGCGCAAGAGTAGCATTTAAAAGTTGGGGATTCAGTCACTGACTTCAGTACAAGAACAAGTAAAGGCATTGATTTGCTGTACAACAAAAGACTATTGCATGTAATATTTGGCTGGAAATCAAAGTAGCTGTCTCCAGAATCTCATTCTCCAAATTTTTTCGCCAATGATGCTGCAGTCCAAGAATATAAAGGTACGAGGTATTGAGCTACATTGAGCTTGAGCTTGAATACCTTCACCTCACCTTAGACATGACAGGAAATTTCAGTACTTTCATCACCTACATGGATCACTTCGCCAAATATTAAGCACAGTGGTAGTGATGAATTTGGAGTAGTTCACAGAACAAATGTTTGCTGTAAATACAAAGATTTTTGCCCCTAGTAGTTCAGGTTCAAATCATAACTCGATGAATGTGGTATATTTAATGTAAATACAACATTTTTATGAAGGGTGACAATTCCAGAGCTATATATATGTATCTCCATCAAAAACTTCCTGCCTAAATAACTCAAAACATAGATATCTACTTAAAACAAAAGTACACCCACAATTAATTCTGTATTTTTAGTTTTGAATTATTACTAATAATTATTACTTATAATTATGTGGTCTTCACCAAATGACCTCAGGTGACTAAAAACCCCCACAACAGAATAATTTCTTCCCCATAATAAATTCATTCCATAATAAATTGGTCTACTTTAGAAATATGTATTGGAGTAAAGTTAAAAGGAGTGAAGAAGAAAATTTCTCAAGAGTAATTATACTCATACTAGTAGTAAGTACCTACTAGTATGGTTCTTTTACAGTGAATCATGTGCTCAAATACTGTAGTGAAAGTACAAGTATACTTATATTGCCAAAAGTTTTGGGACACCCCTCCAAATCATTGAATTCAGGTGTTGTTTTTCAGGGATTGGGCTTGGCCCCTTAGTTGCAGTGAAAGGAACTCTTAAAGCTTCAGCTCCCAACTTTGTGGGAGCAGTTTGGGGATGACCCCTTCCTGTTCCAGGGTGTTCCAAAATGTTTGGCAATATAGTGTATGTTACTTCCCAACCCTGACTATAAATCCACACTGGAAGACTAAACAATAAATATACTATCCTCTGTGTCCACATTTTTAGGGATGTGACCTTGTCCCAGTGCCTTGTCAGTTTCAGCCATTTGTGAGCTGTTTAGAAGCTTAGTTGGGCTGTGTGCCCAGAAGCTTGTGACAGGATGGCACGTCTATTCAGTACAATCATGCTTCACTATCAGTCGGCCTCGTTTCACGGCCCAAACTGAAAAGCCAATGTCAGTGAACATTTCAATGACAAAATGACTTTGCCTGTCTCACAACGCCTCATACATTTATGCACAAAATGAAGATATAAAACCAGCCTTGTATAACACGGCCGACGGTCATTACTCTCTCTGACTCAGATGCTGTTCTCATCAGGTGTCAGGTGGAGAAATTAACGGATGCATGTTTTGAAAAATGTGTTGTTGTCTGTCATGTTTAATAACTGAAAATATGGCTTAATGACTACTGAGTTAATGACTGAAGCTTGCAAAGAGGTTATGTGTGCAGAACAAATGTTTAATAAGCATGTCCATGACATCATTTAATCCAGAAAATAAAATTTAAGCGCATTTTTTATTGCATGCAGAGCGAACACGATGGAATATTTGACTTTCCAGCCCTTCCAACATGCACGTACACAATGTCAGGCGTTAGTTCTCTGGAACCACTGGCTGAAGTCCATGTATCTATATTCTGAGAACGCAAAGTTTGTATTTCTTGTGAAGCACATATTTATAAGCCATGGTCAATTTTTCATTCCAATATGGCTGTGTGTGTGTGTGTGTGTGGTTTTGTGTCACAATATTTGCCTCACTTGAAAGAAATGAATGTGGACACTCAATCATTCTCTATTGTATTTGATCAGCTCTTTTCTTTGTGTTTTCAAAACCCTGCTGCTTAATTTCCATCAAAGTTGTATGCTGTGTGCATCCTCATCCAAGCCAGGTCCTAATGAGGTTTTTTTTTTTTCAGATTTGCCCAATTAGGCTGTTTGTTCTACTTTTTGTGCCCATTTACCTCACACATTTTCCCACACTAACTCCTTTACAAATACAGTACGTCTTTAATCTTAGTTATCTCTCCTTTATGTATCAATATGTTTTATGTAAAAGGAATAAAGAGATGCCTTCATGGAAGAATAATCAGTGGGGTAGTGCAATGTGGCCTGACATGCATCACCCTCTTATCACCCTAACTTTTACCAATATTTTAATCTGCATGCTTAATATAGATTTGGAGCTTTTTGTATCGTTGTTTATTTTTTTTTGCCCCCAAGGAGCGCTGCTGTTTGTTTGTATTATGTGTGTCCATTTTTGATAGTGTTTCCAATACCTTACCCTACATACTTTGGGCCATTTTCAAGTTGGCAAAGCATGAAAGTTGCATAAATATTTTTACGGGAAAAAAAAGGATTCCAAAATGGGTTACGCAGCAGCTTCATTTTCTTGGAGGCCTAAAATCATCAAGCTTTGTTTTACTTGAGTAGAAATGTTTAACCACCGCCTTAACCGCAAGCGCTTGCCTTTAAATCTGTGTAAGGCTGAAGAAGCAGATTGTGCTTTTGTTCTTTGGTATCAAATGTAATATGAAGTATACATAAAATCAAGAGAAAATTAAATTATTTATAGTTTAAGACTACAAGCCCAGAGTTTTATATAGGATCAGGCATAAGTAATAAACATCCTTACATTGTTATGCATCATTTCTAGGTTAGAGAGCTGAACAGCTTAATGAGATACAAATGAAAGCAAGTAGTGAGACCATTCATGTTCATGTTTTAGACTGTTTAGCAACAAATGACTTACACTGGCAAATGGGATGACATTAAGATCAGCCTTGGAGCACTAAGTGCTATCCCACCCTACAGGTTAAACAATGTCTTTAGCAATCTTTTTGTGAACTCACATCAATTGATATAGAATAACACTTGGGCAAGTATTAATTTCCATTCATATATAGCCAAACGGGGGGCACGGTGGCTTGGTTGTTAGCATGTTTGCCTCACACCTCCAGGGTTGGGGGTTCGATTCCCGCTTCTGCCGTGTGTGTGGAGTTTGCATGTTCTCCCTGTGCCTCAGGGGTTGCCTCCGGGTACTCCGGTTTCCTCCCCCGGTCCAAAGACATGCATTGTAGGTTGATTGGCATCTCTAAATTGTCCGTTGTGTGTGTGTGTGTGTGTGTGTGTGTGTATCCTGCCTTGATGCCCAATGACGCCTGTGATAGGCACAGGCTCCCTGTGACCCGAGTATAAATCGAATAAGCGGTAGACAATGAATGAATGAATGAATATAGCCAAACACTTTGTTACAGCTCTCTTCCTCTCTCTGATATCTATCATTAATGATCCTAACCCATATAGTCTCATTATAGTCCTCAATGTAGACAGGATGGTATTAAAGATTTCGTCTAAAGCCACTTGTACTGCCTAAAAACTAAATCTGAACCAAGCTGCTTTAAAGCCTATTATGTATGGCCAATGATTTTCTAAGCTAAGTGATAATTTCTAAATATAATTATTAATTAATATAATAAAGGCATAGCTTGCACTCTATCATTTAGTGCCATTATCTAATATGTCTCTAATGTTGTGTTTATCATTGTATGGTTCTGAAATCTCCGGTTGTGGTCTTTGAAGGCAGATGAGATGACGCGGCCCCTGTAAAGACCATCTTCCACAGACTGATGACAGTGAGTGCATAACATAACCTAATAGTGTTTGGCTGGAGGAGAAAGCATGGTGCTCTTTAGACATCATTAAAAGCTTGTTGTAAAGTAATATGAAGCCAAACTGGGTAATTATTATCAACCTTACTGACAATATAAGACATGATGCAGTTGCCTAATGCCCATTTGGTGAAAGGGTAAAACAGCGAATGGAATATAGCTTACTGTGTTATATTAATCTATTCTAATTTGTGGTTTTTATTATCTCTTTATTATTTAAGCCTAATGTCCAATACATTATTAGGTAGTAAGTCATAACTAATATAAAATAAATAAATATAGAAAAGGCTAAGATTTTTGTTTGCAATAGTCAAAATTATAAAAATTATAATGGTATAGAAAAACAGTTGTCTGTCATTAATATAAATACGTATAAATCACAGTAAGGAAACGTGTACAATTGATACATTCATTCATCATCTACCGCTTATCCAATCTATACTCAGGTCACGGGGGTATGAGATGTGCCTATCTCAGGCCTCATTGGGCATCAAGGCAGGATACACCCTGGACGAAGTGCCAACTCATCGCAGGGCACACACACCCTCATAATCACACACTATGGACAATTTAGAGATGCCAATCAACCTACAATGCATGTCTTTGGACCGGGGGAGGAAACCGGAGCACCCAGAGGAAACCCCCAAGGCACGGGGAGAACATGCAAATTACACACACACACGGCAGAGGCGGGAATCAAACCCCCAACCCTGGAGGTGTGAGGCAAACGTGCTAACCATAAAGCCACCGTGGCCCCCTACAATTGATACAGTTGTTCATAATTTTTCATAGTTGACCATTTATTTACCTTGGTGCTGCAGTGAAAAACTATAATCACAGAGTAAATGGTAACAAATTTGCCAAGTGAAACCTTTCACTCATCTCCTCTTTGACTAGCGGTCAGATGAATCTTTTCAGCTTTACTTCCTTATGCTCTTTTATTCTCAGCATAATCTATTCATTCTGCTATTCAGTCATCTTCATTAATGTCAAGGCTGCAGTGGATAAGAAGCCAATCCTGGGAAAACTCCACTATACAAGACTGTGCATCCCTTATCTATTCCTTGAAGCTTTATTATGTGGGGTTTTTAAATTACAAACAACAGAAACTCTATTACTATTACTATTACTATTGCCAAGTAAGGAAGGAGAAAAAAAGGAGCTAAAGTAAAGATACAGTAAGAAAACAACAAGACAAACGTTTCTTTGCAGCTCATACATTTTCTACTGACCAGTCTTGTCCACTTCGATTATCGATTGGTCGAGACGAGATGTGTTTTTCCGATTTGTATCTTAAATTCAGTCCTATACTTTTATAGTACCTATAGTATCCTATAATATTCTCACTCCAAACGCGTTTTATATCGCTAGTTTTATTTGTTTTCCAAAACACTCGCCAATAGCGGGTTAGCTTAATAGCATTGCTAATTCGTTAGCCCGGCTACCACAAGTTTGTTTACTTTTTCACATCGGTTATCTCTGTTTACTACTACAACTAAACATTATGTCGGTTGTGTGTCTGCCTTTGAGTGCAGGTGAGGACTCTTTCGAGCTGCACTCGGTGGATTTGGAGCTGGAGGCCGTGGAGAAGCAGACCCACGACCTACAGGTGAAGCAGGCCCAGCTGCGACAGCGGAAAGCCACGTTGGAATCGTCCCGGACTGACGCTCACCTGTCCCAGGTAAATTGGCGGCGTGAAACAATCACTCCCACAACCTCAACTCCGTGTGCTTCTCTGCCCAGGCCCAGCGCACCAAGAACGCGGCCTGCCCAGGTTTCGTTCACTCCGGCGCCGGGGTAACACGCAGCCTGGATGCAGCAGCAGCGGAAGACGCGAGCCAAGCCCCGGGCGAGGACCTCTCCCCTTCCGCCGCCACCCGTCTTCGAGATCTCGACCCAGAACCGCTTCGCCCCCCTTCGTGAGACGACGTGCGACGCGGTGATCATCAGAGACCCCATCGTTCGGCACGTCTGTGCTACTGCAGCTAAAGGTAAGATGCACACTCGCTGTCTTCCTGGTGCTCATGTTCTCGATGTCTCTGCACAGGTACCCGCAATCCTGAAGAAGAACATCGGAGCTGTGGTCCTCCATGCTGGCACGAACGTCGTGAGACGGAGATCCTGAAGAAGGACTTCAGGAGCCTGGTGGAGAAGGTATGCACCACATCGCCCACGACGAGGATCATCGTGTCAGGATCACTTCCCACGTTCCAGTGAGGAATCGAGAGGTTCAGTAGACTATTTGCTTTTAATGAATGGTTACAGTCATGGTGTCAAAATCAGAAATTACCTTTTGTTGATAACTGGAATCTTTTCTGGGAGTGTCCTAGGCTCTACCGTCCTGATGGCCTGCACCCAAGCAAAGTTGGAGCAGCAGTCCTCTCAGACAACATCTCCAGGACACTACGCACCATCTGACTGGTAAGCCATAACCCAGATTACAATTATGATAGCTACTGTTCAGCTCACCAGATTGATACGAGGGCACACATAGCTCATCTTATAGAGACTGTGTCTGTTCCCCGAATAGTGAGATCAAAGAATAAATTCATTTATAGCCCTCGAAATAATCTAATCACAGTTATACCTGAAAAACGCCAAATAATTAAAGAAAAACAATTCCTAAAGTTTGGGATTCTCAACATTAGATCCCTTGCACAGAAAGAATTTATTGTTAATGAATTGATCTCAGATTATAGTTTTGATACACTCTGCCTTACTGAAACCTGGCTTAGGCCAAATTAATTCATTAGTCTGAATGAGTCCACTCCGTCAGGATATTGCTATAAGCATGAGCCCCGTCAGACTGGTCGTGGAGGTGGTGTGGCAACTATTTATAGCAACTCTCTTACCGTTACTCAAAAAACAGGACCCAGGTTTAACTCATTCGAAGTGCTTGTCCTTAATGTTACACTCACAGACATAAATAAAAAATCTCTACTATATCTTGCGCTGGCCACCGTATATAGACCCCCGGGGCCCTACGCCGATTTTCTTAAAGAGTTTGCACATTTACTCTCAGAGCTACTGATTAATTTTGACAAGGTGTTGATTGTAGGAGACTTTAACATTCATGTAGATGATTCCAATGATGCCTTAGGACTCGCATTTATGGATTTATTAAATTCTTTTGGGGTTAAACAAAACATTACTAGACCAACTCATCGTTTTAACCATACACTAGATTTAGTTATATCACATGAAACAGATGTCACTGATATAGCTGTTCTACCTCAAAGTGATGATATCACAGACCATCACCTCTTAGTGTACACTCTACCTGTAGAACATATTAGACATGTCTCTCCTCGTTATCGACTCGGTAGAACTATTATCCCGACCACTAAAGACAGATTCACAAGTAATCTACCGGATCTGTCTCAACTTCTCACCACACCCCTAAATGTAGATGACTCAGATGAATTAACTAACAGCATAGGCACTATTTTCACCAGCACACTAGATACTGTTGCCCCCATCCGATTAAAAAAGGTCAGAGATATAACACCTGCACCATGGTATAATAGTCACACTCACGCCCTCAAGAGAGCAACCTGTAACCTAGAGCGAAAATGGAGAAAAACTAAATTAGAAGTTTTCAGAATTGCATATAAAGACAGTATGTCCAGCTACAGACAGGCTCTAAAAGCTGCTAGGGCTGAGCATTTGAGCAAACTTATAGAAATAAACCAAAACAATCCCAGATTCTTATTTAGTACAGTGGCTAGACTGACAAAACATCAGATATCTGAAGAGAATACTCCATCACAGCTTAATAGTGAGGACTTTATGAACTTCTTCACCGACAAAATCGATAGTATCAGGAACAAAATAATTGATGTTCAACCTTTGACAGCATCCGGTGATCTAGTCCAACCTAAAGCTCCACATTCAAAGCTACAATGCTTTACAGGTATAGGGAAGGAAGAGCTATATAAACTTATCACCACGGCTAATTCAACAACGTTTGTTAGATCCAATTCCAACTAGATTTTTGAAAGAAGTGATACACATAGCTGGAGAGCCTCTCCTCAACATTATTAATTCCTCGTTATATTTAGGTCACGTCCCTAAACCTTTCAAGCTAGCAGTTATTAAGCCTCTTCTTAAGAAACCTAAACTAGACCCTAATGACTTATTAAATTACAGACCGATTTCAAACCTTCCCTTTATACCTAAAATATTAGAAAAGGTTTTGTCTACTCAATTATGCTCCATCTTACAGGAAAACAATATCCTTGAAGAATTTCAGTCAGGTTTCAGGCCCCGTCATAGCACAGAAACTGCACTAGTTAAGATCACAAATAACTTGTTTTTAGCTTCGGACCAAGGCTGCATCTCAATATTAGTCTTACTTGATCTTAGTGCTGCATTCGACACTTTAGATCATAACATTCTCGTAGACCGCTTACAAAATCACATAGGTATTCAGGGACAGGCGTTAAAATGGTTCAGATCCTACCTGTCTGATCGATACCATTTTGTAGATTTAAATGGAGAACTGTCCAGTGTAATGCCAGTGAAATATGGGGTCCCACAAGGTTCAGTTTTAGGACCTCTGCTTTTCTCAATATACATGCTTCCCTTAGGCAACATCATTAGAAGGCATGGGATTGGTTTCCATTGTTACGCTGACGATACACAGTTATATATCTCATCAAAACCAGATGAAATATCTAAACTGTCTAGATTAACAGAGTGTGTTAAAGATATTAAAGACTGGATGACTGATAATTTTCTATTACTAAATCCTGATAAGACGGAGATATTACTGATTGGTCCAAAAACCAGTACACAGAAGCTCTCACAATTCAACCTGTACTTAGAAGGATGTTCTATTACTACTAGCTCTACAGTGAAAGACCTGGGCATAATATTAGACAGCAGTTTGTCCTTTGAAAAACATATTTCCGATATTACAAAAATAGCCTTCTTCCACCTCAAAAATATCACCAAGCTTAGGAACATTTTATCTGTATCTGATGCAGAAAAGCTAGTTCACACATTCATGACCTCCAGACTGGACTATTGTAATGCATTACTAGGTGGTTGTCCTACATCTTCAATAAACAAGCTACAGTTAGTCCAGAATGCAGCTGCCAGAGTCCTTACCAGGTCAAGAAAGTATGACCATATAACCCCAATATTATCATCCCTGCACTGGCTACCTGTTAAATTTAGAATTGATTACCAACTAGCACTACTTACGTACAAGACTCTAAATGGTTTAGCTCCCACGTATCTAGCCAGTCTTCTAACACATTACAATCCATCACGCTCCTTTAGATCTCGAAACTCCGGACTTCTAGCAGTTCCCAGAATATCAAAGTCTACAAAAGGGGGTAGAGCTTTTTCGTATTTAGCTCCTAAACTTTGGAACAGTCTTCCTAACAGTGTTCGGGGCTCAGACACAGTCTCCCAGTTCAAACGTAGACTAAAGACATATCTCTTTAGCCAGGCATACACCTAATACATCCCATAACTTTGTGCTCCAATACATCCGATTAAATGCACATCATCATCTAGTGCCTGCTAATATTATGAATAGCAGTTACGCTAATTCCTTTCCATTTGTTTCCCTTCTTCTACCCATCCCCGAGTCACACAGAGATTGTGCCAGCTCCAGTGGCATCCAGAGATGGACCAGCTCCAGTTGGGTTCTGCTTTCTGAGGACTGGGGTATTCAAAGCAGCACTGCCAACACTATGTGGACATTTTACACATAACATTCTACACATGCTTCACACAACTAATGCAGAAAGGACATTGTTCATATCACACTCTCCGTGTGTCACCCAGATGAGGATGGGTTCCCTTTTGAGTCTGGTTCCTCTCAAGGTTTCTTCCTAATACCATCTAAGGGAGTTTTTCCTTTCCACAGTCGCCTGAGTCACCTCAGGCTCGCTCACTAGGGAAAATTTTGTCTAACATCTAGGACTGTTTGTTTGTATGTTTATTGTTTCTTATGTTCTGTAAAGCTGCTTTGAGACAATGCTCTTTGTTAAAAGAAAAAAAAATTGAATTGAACTTGTTTTTTTTTTTACAGGCTCACAAAACAGAAGCTTGTGAATTCACAAGTCAAAATCAACAAGACCAAGTTAGGGTGAAGTGAAATTTTCAGCAAATTGTATGCTGATTTAACAGAAAAAAAGAGAAACGTTTAAGTTGACTGGGGACATCTTTTGTAGAGGTTACGGAGCACCAGTTCCTCAACAGCCGAGGTTACTGAAGTCTGGCAAAGAATGACTACGAATTGACTAAGCGTGTCTTGTTGGAGGAACAAAGCAAGGGGTTATACAAGGAGAAATATTAAGAGTCAACAACATACAGTTATCAAGCATACAGTCTAGTATCTTTTTTTTTTAAACAATTTTAGATGTATTATTGTTCAATGGGTTTAACACAGTAGGTGTGTTTCTCTTTGCCTAAATAAATTGGCGACTAGAAAACAAAGTTTTTCTTCTTTCTTCTCTCAGCTTTTGTGTGGAAAACTAGTTCACTTAGATACACGCAAATATTTGCGATTTCATTTTGATTATTTGCTATAAATAGAACCTTTATTATTGATAAACTAGCCGAATTTGTCATATAAACTATATGATCCTGGCAACCTGGTCATGAACCGTCCTATCCTCACTGAAAATGTTCATACAGTGAGCATGGGACAGCGTGATTCATTTCCCAGTAGGCCTCTATTAGAGCGGTTCCTATAACTATACTAACCTATAACTGAGGTACAATAATAACTAACATCCGAGAATGGGACGTTCTGAGCAACATCTTAATTGTTGAGCAAACCAATGAAACATAGGCTTAAATCTGTCAAATAATAGATGTTTTTGAGTAATGAATATTTCAACCTAATTTTTAAAAATTTTACTGAGATTAAGTTTTGTTGAACTTCTCCTATAGGGTTCTATGCACGAGCTGCCACCCTCTGAATTTGTCCACTCCACAGTCATCAAACCATAGTGAGTAAAAAAAAAGCAGGGACAGCATCAAAACCAATAAATCTGGGAGTATGTGAATAAAATTAGCTACTGTGACTAATACTGTTGTGCTGGCAAATTATCTAACATGGTTTAGATGCAGTTTGAATGCAAAGAAGGAAAATAAAAATGTGAGGAAAAAAAATCCCCATAGAATATAACAGAGGTTTAAAATGGTCTGCATGGAGAAGTGGTCCAATATCCTGCTGCAAGTGCGTCTGACCATATTAGACGTCAAAGAAAGAGGCTTAGTGTTGTTATTCTCTTCACTCAGGCTTCACTAAATATTAATTGAAGGCATGCTACTAATTTTGCAAAATGAAAACTGTCTTCATTGGCTCTGGGACAAATTTGTATATTTAGTCAAAGCAATTCATTAAGGAAGATGGATGAAGAAATTTAGCAGTAATCACACTGCCTATGCAAACGTTTCTTTGCAGCTCATAAATTTTCTACTGACCAGTCTTGTACACTTGTTTTTTTTTTTACAGGCTCACAAAACAGAAGCTTGTGAATTCACAGGTCAAAATCAACAAGACCAAGTCAGGGTGAAGTGAAATTTTCAGCAAATTGTATGCTGATTTAACAGAAAAAAAGAGAAACGTTTAAGTTGACTGGGGACATAACACTGCACTGTATGGATTAGCTAAAGGTAGCATATTGGCATATTTGAATGTTTAGCCAATTTTTTTCATCGACAGATTGCATTTGATTGCACAGGAAATAGGCCTAGTTAGAAAGCTATGACGATTAGGCATTCATTAGAGATGTGAGACAGGCTATTGATTTAAATCTCTGGAGTGTTTTGTAGAGGTTACGGAGCACCAGTTCCTCAACAGCCGAGGTTACTGAAGTCCGGCAAAGAATGACTACGAAGTGACTAAGCGTGTCTTGTTAGAGGAACAAAGCAAGGGGTTGTACAGGGAGAAATGTTAAGAGTCAACAACATACAGTTATCAAGCATACAGTCTAGTATCTTTTTTTTTTTAACAATTTTAGATGTATTATTGTTCAATGGGTTTAACACAGTAGGTGTGTTTCTCTTTGCCTAAATAAATTGGGGACTAGAAAACAAAGTTTTTCTTCTTTCTTCTCTCAGCTTTTGTGTGGAAAACTAGTTCACTTAGATACACGCAAATATTTGCGATTTCATTTTGATTATTTGCTATAAATAGAACCTTTATTATTGATAAACTAGCCGAATTTGTCATATAAACTATATGATCCTGGCAACCTGGTCATGAACCGTCCTATCCTCACTGAAAATGTTCATACAGTGAGCATGGGACAGCGTGATTCATTTCCCAGTAGGCCTCTATTAGAGCGGTTCCTATAACTATACTAACCTATAACTGAGGTACAATAATAACTAACATCCGAGAATGGGACGTTCTGAGCAACATCTTAATTGTTGAGCAAACCAATGAAACATAGGCTTAAATCTGTCAAATAATAGATGTTTTTGAGTAATGAATATTTTAACCTAATTTTTAAAAATTTTACTGAGATTAAGTTTTGTTGAACTTCTCCCATAGGGTTCTATGCACGAGCTGCCACCCTCTGAATTTGTCCACTCCACAGTCATCAAACCATAGTGAGTAAAAAAAAAGCAGGGACAGCATCAAAACCAATAAATCTGGGAGTATGTGAATAAAATTAGCTACTGTGACTAATATTGTTGTGCTGGCAAATTACCTAACATGGCTTAGATGCAGTTTGAACGCAAAGAAGGAAAATTAAAAATGTGAGAAAAAAAAATCCCCATAGAATATAACAGAGGTTTAAAATGGTCTGCATGGAGAAGTGGTCCAATATCCTGCTGCAAGTGCGTCTGACCATATTAGACGTCAAAGAAAGAGGCTTAGTGTTGTTATTCTCTTCACTCAGGCTTCACTAAATATTAATTGAAGGCATGCTACTAATTTTGCAAAATGAAAACTGTCTTCATTGGCTCTGGGACAAATTTGTATATTTAGACAAAGCAATTCATTAAGGATGATGGATGAAGAAATTTAGCAGTAATCACACTGCCTATGCAAACCCCTCATCTTTCACTCTATTGGTACAAACGTAGACAAGCAGCCTTTTCCTGACATTACAGCTTTATCTCGCATTGAATAGCAACATTATGGAAATCTGAGACCCTCTTAAATGACAGCGCACCATAATTCAGTCTGAGGCAGGACAGGAATCGCAAATTACAGGAAGCTTTAATTAAAACATAAATTGCCCACAGGATATTTATTCTTCTGTCTACCAGGAATCTTTTTTCTTTTATTTATTGATATCTACAAGGAGAAGAAAGTAATTTAGGTTTAGGCAGTCAAATATGAATGGTGTGAAATTTATGAAGGTCTCTTGTTTTTATGTGTATTGTGATGTAATTTGCTGTTTATTTTGCCTGGATGCAACCCAGTTGTTGTGTTGCTATTTTTGTGGTCAAATATTACTTTTATTAATTTGTCAGAGCATTCACAGAGCAAAACCTGAAAGCTATTTCTCAGTTCTCAGCACATCTTAAAATATGAGCTACTTCTTGGACATGATTATGAGCATTGTATGAGCTCAGAAGTGGAATAATCCTTTCACAAAGAGTTCAGATCTCTTACAAATTATTGAATTTCATCATGCAGTGGGCACAAGCAGATACTGGCTGTCAAGAAAGGTTTATAACTTCAGACAGCTTCGTTCGCACTTGGGATGGATTATTGGACCCATGAGACTAGCCTGCTGCCAAGCCCAGACCTCAGGACCCAAACACAGCCTATGAGTTTGAACCATTTCACTTATGGGCATGTTGACAACCCATAAAATAGCATTTTGTATTAAATGTGAATCACTGACTGGAACTGACTGTTGGATAATATTGTCATGTAGAACGCCATTTTAAAAGAAGTCTTTCTAGCTGTGATAGATCCATCACTTTTAGGCAGTATAAATAATACACTGGTGAAAAGAAGTGGGTGACAAAAATTTGTAGTTGTTTCTTACAATTAATAAACAGTGTGTAATTATACTTTATATGCTTTATACTTTACAAGTAGCATTCTATATACATCACAATGTATGTAATTATATCACATTTTGCTGGTCTGTTTATTAATGTGATAATTCGTTAGCATAGCCATCATAGTTTCTTAGCAATAGAACATTGTAGTTTTTCATGGTCCATTTATCAATATGAAGTCGGGAACCTGGCAGTACAAACGGACTCCGCCATTAGAATTAACATAGAATTAACATTCTAGAAGGAGCTAACGTGAGTTTAACCGAATAACGAAACGCCACATTCAAGGTAAGCACATATAGTTTTACAGCTTTGTCATTTGTTTCTGGAGTATTATGGCTTTAAACTGTATTGAATTTAGGAAGATACAATTATTATTCATTCATTCATTCATTGTCTACCGCTTATCCGATCTGATACAATTATTAGTTTAATTTTATTTTTAATTTAATTACATTTTATTTAATTTAACTGATAATGGTTTGCACTTGAGCTACAGGCCGGGTGTAGTGATGATCTTTGCAGGTTTGACTCGGATGCTGAGCTTTCAGTATATAGTATTTGGTGTGATTGTGGGGAAAAATGATTACAAAAAGTGATTACAAACAACTACGATTTGACAACATGTGTAGAAAAAAAGCGGTGAATTAGTCTGTGAGTGAATGTTACAGTTTGGGTGATAAAAACAGTAAACAGAAGCGCCATAGTTCAGAGATGTCAACAGGACGACCAGCAGGTTACAGTCACTTACTGTATGTACTGTATGTATACTGGTTACAGTCACTTCCTGTATGTATACTGGTTACAGTCACTTACTGTATGTACTGTATGTATACTGGTTACACTCACTTCCTGTATGTATACTGCTTACAGTCACTTACTGTATGTACTGTATGTATACTGGTTACAGTCACTTACTGTATGTATACTGGTTACAGTCACTTACTGTATGTACTGTATGTATACTGGTTACAGTCACTTCCTGTATGTATACTGGTTACAGTCACTTACTGTATGTACTGTATGCATACTGGTTACAGTCACTTCCTGTATGTATACTGGTTACAGTCACTTACTGTATGTACTGTATGTATACTGGTTACAGTCACTTACTGTATGTATACTGGTTACAGTCACTTACTGTATGTACTATATGTATACTGATTACAGTCACTTACTGTATGTATACTGGTTACAGTCACTTACTGTATGTACTGTATGTATACTGGTTACAGTCACTTCCTGTATGTATACTGGTTACAGTCACTTACTGTATGTACTGTATGTATACTGGTTACAGTCACTTACTGTAGTTTATTTATGAAGCACTTTATAACCACAAACTGTACCACAGTGCCATATAATTATAAAAATATATCATGAAATCAGAAAATTTAAAATACAATAAACACTACAAATAGTCTAAAAGTTGCTTTCAGCTGCTCCCTGTTCAGGGTCGTCACAGCAGACCAACTGGTCTGCATAACAACTTAGCACAGGTTTTACACCAGATGCCCTTCCTGGTGCAACCCTCCCATTTTTTTCCTGGGCTTTGCACTGTATCCAGTGGCTGGGGTTTGGGCATTGGCTAAGAATTGAACCCGGGCCTTCTGCATGGTAGGTGAGAAACCTAACCACAAATAGCCTAAAACATTATGTTGTTTTTGTATAAACATAGTGATTGTTATAAAGCAGCAAAGGCAAAAAGTTCAGAAGTGTAATCTGGTGCTAGCTTTAAAAACATTTTATACTTTAGTCTAAATCGAATCAATAACCAGTGCAGAGATGCCAGAAAAAGGGATATATGATCCCTCTTGTGTGTGTGTCTTTAATATGGCATGCTTACAGGATGAAGCCGCCACTGTGGCTCACACTCACACCACTCTCTGTGGATTGTCACCATGAGCATCATGTGAGAAAGCAGAGCTGTGGTTTTTACATCACACAGGCAAGTTGTATCTTCACACGTTTACAACAGGGTATCAAACATACAGGCATGATAAAGTTTATCTTATCTCACTAGAAGAATCTGTGTTCTGAATTAAAATGGTCTTGTGCAATGTAATTTAATTGAAATTAAAATCTGATAAAAGTCATGTCAAGTCTCTGTCCACCTTGTGGTGAAATAGAGCAATAAACTCTTAAACTGATCTTCAGCAGTGTAATTCTTTATTAGCAAGATAAAAATGTGATGCTGTAATCAAACATTGAATATTAGAGTGAATACTAATGCAATCATTTATACAGTTTTTTCCTTTTTTTTTTGTTTTTTTGGGTGTCAGTTTAAAAGACAAAGATGTCTTTGTCTGTCCAGCCGTCTAGCAGAATAACAAAAGAAAATGCATTTAAGATTATAAACTTTTATCACTTGAGTCACATACAGGAATAGGATACAGGAAGCCACAGTCATGATCATTTGCAATTAGCAATATGGCATATCCTGATTATTAAACATCTTGATTGCAGACAAGGAGATATTTACTGCGTAAGAAATCTATCAACATAATTACAATATTTCATTTTATAATCAGTAAACAAGACGAGATGTCTAATTTATTTTTAACTGCACACCGAAACCCAAACACTTAAACTCCTGCTCTTTGGCACCACCTTCGGACCTGTACAAGTTCGACACGGTGCCCTCAACTTCATCAAATTCAGCATCTTCTCTAAAAGATTAATAGCTTGCTAACTTAACTTTAGCTATCTAAAATAATAACTTTTTGCTGTCTAAAAAGTTACAAATGATTTCATTTAATTCTGGACTGAAAGCTAAAACTAGTTTAGAGTCAAATTGCTTGAGAGTGTGATATGATTTCTTTGGGTAAAATCAAACAGACAGCTGAGCAGAGAGACCAGAAATTCACAGATGTGTAAAATGGGGTTTTAAAAAAAGAACTTTTCTTTGCAAATGGTCATCACAGTGTCTCTCCACATCTAAGACATCCAGTAAAATCGACTGAGGTGACTCATATGCATCCATATGCAAGGTTCTCTAAAGTGCACCTTTACTTCTTTAGGCATAAGCTCTTATTTCACTTGTGTTACTGAGGCTTCAGAGTCCAGGAAGAAGTCCGTCTACATGGCTAGGCTGTGTTTCTGAAGGCTATGCAGAGAAAGAGAATAACAAATAGCAAACGAAAAGAAAATACTCAAACAAAAATTCGAATAAATAAATAAATACAAATATTATTATTATTGTAATGCCTTACTGCCTGGATGTTCCAGTAGAAGCATAACCAAGTTTCAGTTAGTCCAGAACTCAGCAGCTAGAGTCCTAACTAGAACCAGGAGATATGAACACATCACTCCTATCTTAGACACACTGCATTGGCTTCCAGTCAAATTTCACATTACCTATAAAGCACTAAATGGTCTCGCGCCACAGTACCTGAGCGATCTTTTTTTTTTTCTTTTTTGTTTTTTTTTAACAGCCTTCCAATTAGTGTTCGGGATTCAGACACAGTCTCAGTGTTTAAGTCTAGGCTGAAGATGCATTTGTTTAGTCAAGCTTTCAATGTGCAGTTTTTCTTAGGTAAAGGAGCAGAAATGGAAGGTTCATGGGCATAGAGTGTTTGGTGTACTGGGATGTTTGGATGCTCTCGCCTTACCACCCATACAAGTCACTCAGGTATGCTGACTGTGAAGTGGTTGGACACTTTTTGCCCTGGGAAGCCTTCATGTCTGTCACCTTCTGACTCTCACTTTTGGTTATGCTATCATAGCTAGCCTTGCCATAAGTTCCCCAGAAGTTACATTTACATTATTTACTGTTCAGTGTCACCCAAATGAGAATGGGTTCCCTTCTGAGCCTGGTTCCTCTCAAGGTTTCTTCCTCATATCATCACAGGGAGTCGCCGCAGGCTTGCTCATTAGGGATAAAATAAAATAGGGATAAAATAGTAACTTTAACTTAAACTTTATAATTTTTTTCCTTCTCTGTTTCTGTACTTCTGTAAAGCTGCTGAGACAATGTCCATTGTTAAAAGCGCTACACAAATAAATTGAATTGAAATTGAATTTGTATTTTATGAAGTGTTCATTGAAAGCCTGTAAGGAGAAATGATACACTGATGTGAGATTATAGGTGATCAAGCTTAGCCATATGAATGCACTCATGTTCTTGATTGATCGTGTGTACTGAATTATATAATCTGTATAATATTTATGTAATTATTAAAATATTCTTTTTTTGTGTGTTGTCCCAAGGGCAAAAGAAGGGAATTGTGATGGAAAATTTTACATAGTAAGTAAGATCACAGTAAGTGAAGAGCGAGGTGAGAGGAGGCACTGTATGGAGGAAGAGACCGATGCTCGTGGTGTTAAATCAGAAGAAGAGCAGAGAGAGAGACTGAAACATGGGGGAGAGAGACAAAGAGAGAAACAGACAGCCCAGACCTGTCTACACATATGACCTTTATCTAAGTAGGAAAGAGTTCAGAAATGAGTTAAAGTCCTGGTACATGACTGGAGTTAAGCCATTAGTGTAGTACACACAATAATTAGAACAACAGTAGTGTGTACACTACTACGCAAGCCTGACAGAGGTTGTAAAAAATAAATTCAGTCACATTATTCAGTTACATTATTATATGTGTTTAAATCTCATTTCTGTACATTAATTGGTTGCTTCACTATTCATATAGTTCCTGTCACTAACCTACTGTTGTTACAGATGAGTGGTGGTGTAATGTTTATGTGACAAGTGCAACATGAATAGTGAATACTTGTTACTTCGTCTTACAGAAAAGCACTGTAAAACAGATTTTTACAAAACATGCTTAAAACACTTTGGTCTAGACTATGAATGTCCCCATCAATTAGATTTTTGTCTATGATTATTGTTTTTTTTTAACTATGATAATACTACCGTGATGTCATCTTAATGCAGTCTCAGAATTACAATGCTCTTTTTGTGCTTATGAAGCAAAAGTCTAATAGATATTAATAATAATATCTGAAATGTTAGTGATGACCTGAAACTGAGCTATTTGAGCTATGTAGCATAGCTATGCATCATGTAGGTCATCTCACTGCGTGAACAACTAACATACAGTGGTGTGAAAAAGTGTTGGCCCCCTTCCTAACACTTTA